>JAXCGZ010005212.1:0-2500 GCA_037179515.1 Halocaridina rubra
TTTTTTTATCTTTTTCTCAGCCATTAAGACATAATGCCAAGCCGAGAAAATAGTAATGCAGTTTACAGATATTGTATAAAATGTCTGTCAGACACTTCTTTATACATGAGATCAGTCCTGGAAAGTGCGACAAAAATGAAATGAAAAACTGGCGAGTTCTTTCTCTTGTACAGAGACTAATTTCATTAATAGTCTCTCACTATTGCTTAATATGACTTACGAAAAGGAATATCATGCCCAGTCTGTATAAATCGGAGATTTCTGAAAAAAAAATGCCACATGAAAAGGATAAAATCGAAATTTCTGAGGTAAACTTTGCAAATCTCTTTCTGAGTTTCAGAGGAGAATCACTTGCAAAGTTCTGGCAGCAACGACAATCGACAGAAATTGGAATCATTTCTTTCTTTTAAGAGGAGTTATCAAACTTAAAGCACTTAAGAACTTGGGCTGTGGAGCTTGATCTAAGAAAAAAGCTTAAAACCAGAATTTTTCCTTTAGTGATTTCAGAAGTGTATTTTTAGTTCAAAATCAAAATGCAGTTTGAAATATGGAGAAGGAATGTGTAATATCGCAACTCTTTCAAAAGTGCTTTTATGTATTAATAATATTACTTTACAGGGTAAAGGTTACAGATCTCGAATGAAAACCAAAGGCAAGAAACAGTGATCGTAAGATTCTGATTATATACCTACCATATAGGTGCGGCCCATGCCCCTTCTCCAGGCACATGGGCGCATTGAACTCCAGGCAGTGGCTGGATAGTCAAGTAGACTTCATTGCCTAGCTTAATCGGTAATGACATGGGACAGTGAAAGCTAATCCAACCCAGAGGCCAGGATCGAACCTGCAGCAGTATATTACCAGTTCCAGGTGCTACCACAGCGGTACAATGTCGATAGAAAAAAACTGTTCTATGCCTTGCCTTAATATGTAATATATGTCATATTGCCAATCAAGAATCATGCAGTATGGATAATTAAAAGTCTAATAAGATTAAGTATATAACTCGTATTTACATTTTTTATGAGTGTGACACCAGGACGGGCAAGGAAAATTGTCCCCATTAGGCTTGGGCACAAAGAAAACATAAAGCAAAGAAAGACAGAGATGGAGAGTGTAGCGACTTGCCAGACGTACTGAGATCATATATAAGTGGTGAATATCAAAGATCATTCTGTGTTGATGTAGGCATAGCAAAAGAACGGTAACTAAACGAAGACTTAACGTCGAACTTTCCTGGAAAGTCCTATTTAAGTCCGAATCACCTTTAGCTGTGACATCGCAACTATCGGCTGATGCCATCGATCAGCCTATTACATGAATTATATAATATACTTCCTCCGTAAGTATGTTTATTCTATTACAGTACCTACTTCCAATGTTTCTAAGCGATATTCAACATCAGTCCTTCTTTTTAATCATAAAAAACGATTGATTTTATGACTTACAGGAAAATCAATATGTGCTTTTATATGAACGTTATAAATGGCTATGTGGTTTGTTAACTGTAATCATGTGTGATGAGGTTGTGCTTCTTGAAGAGTTCTCCCGGGATAAGGCAGAGGTATTTACTAAAATAAAAAATTTACTCAACATTATCATTGTTCGGGTCATCATTCTCTGTAATCATAAATAATAAATTATAAATTATAGTATTTATTATAGGAATTATGCTATGCAATTATATAAAATGAACTCCAGCAATGAATGCAGTCAATTTTATTATTTTTCGTTGCATTTATAGCCATTAGCAAAACGCTATGCACCACCCTGTATTTAGTAAACACTTGTATTTTAAAAATACATCATGTCTCCAGTATCTTTGCGGATATTCCACGATACCATATTCAACATCCAACGTAGGCATTAGGTGTGGGCATGTTATGAGGAGATATTAGGAGTATGTTGGGAGAAGGCTTCTGAGGATGGAGATATCAGACAGAGGGGGGAGAGATTGACCAAAGAGGAGATTTGTGGATGTGGTGAGGGAGGACAAGAATGTGTGTGGTATGGCAAGGGAGGACGCTGGGGATAGGGCCACATGAAAACTAGTGACTCGCTGTGCTGTCCCTGGACGGGAGAAGCCGAAAGATTTGATGATGATGATGACCATATCCAATATCCAACGTGGCTCTATTCCAAGATCTTATTTAAAGAATGAGTTGGCATTTAGCTTTAATTGCCCAAAGACCACTTCCCCCTCCACCGCTAAACATTTCTCAGCTCTTCAACCCATCTCCTTCAGCACAGGGACCAAGCGTTTGATAATTAATACAATATCCGCATTTGAACAGTTTTCCCGATGATGATCATGTCCACTATTTCCTCTAACCCATTGGGAACATGACTAGTTGGTCTTTAGTTATTAATACTCTTTGATGGATAATTCCATTAAGTTATATAAAAACTGATTGAAAAGTAGAAGTGAGTGACAAAGAAAGAGCGAGAGAGAATGAGAGTTATCCAATAATAATAATAATAATAATAATAATAATAATAA
>JAXCGZ010005212.1:7500-16231 GCA_037179515.1 Halocaridina rubra
ATAAATAAATAAATATATATATATATATATATATTTATATATATATATATATATATATATATATATATATATATATATATATATATATATATATATATATATATATATATATATATATATATATATATATATATATATATATATATATATATATATATATATATATATATATATATATATATATATATATATATATATATATATATATATATATATATATATATATATATATATATATATATATATATATATATATATATATATATATATATATATATATATATATATATATATATATATATATATATATATATATATATATATATATATATATATATATATATATATATATATATATATATATATATATATATATATATATATATATATATATATATATATATATATATATATATATATATATATATATATATATATTATATATATATATATATATATATATATATATACATATATATATATCATATATATATATATATATATATATATATATATATATATATATATATATATATATATATATATATATATATATATATATATATATATATATATATATATATATATATATATATATATATATTTATAATTCAATTACTTCCTTGAGGAAAAAAAATATTTAAACTTGAATGAGGAGTTATATATATTCTATTTTGATACTAACAAACCATAGCCTGCATACAGAAAACTTAATCAATGCTGGGGAAAAGGCTCGTGTTTAGCAGCTAAAAGAAGTTTAAATAATTCCCGGACTAATGGAGAAACGGATTTTGACGATATTAATGACTCTCCTTTTTGCTCTAATTATTTTGGTAATCCACTATAACCACCACATCTAACTTACCAAATACAGTTAATCCTCATATTTCACTGTTTTAAATAGTGTGGTTTTGATAATCCAAGACTGGAAATAATAAGAAAATAAAAATAAAAATCCTTATAACTTCATCCTCTAAAATCCGATTAATAGAAACTCCAGTCCCTTTTTTTTTGTTTTGTTATATGAGTGTGACACCGGGACAGGCAGAAAGTACCCTCATCAATAAAGGCTTGGGCACGAGAAAATACCTAGACGAAGGGAAAGAAAAAGGATAAGGACAAGGCAGAGATGATATAATGTCACACAAATAAAACGACAAACAGAAAACACAGTCAAAGTACAGAGGCCCAGAGATATGGAGGACTTGTCTTTGATATGATGAAAGATCTGCTTTTTGAAGTATGAAAGGTCATAAGAATTAGGAAAGACAGAAGGAGGAAGAGGGTTCCAGAGTCTGGAGGTAGATGGGAAGAAGCAGTCGCTGCACCAACCAATCTGAGAGCTACAAATCTCCAAACAGTACCTGTGTGATGAGGCCGCTTGGCGAGTGTTACGCGGCCTATGCAGTGGGGGAGGGATGCAACTCGCCAACTCATCAGAGCAGCGATGGAAGTAGTAGCGATAGAAAAGCGAAGAGAGAGAGAATCCTGTATAGAAATAAGAGAAGGATCATTAATGAGTCTGACTGCCTTAGATTCAACTCTATCAAGAAGATAATTAAAGGAAGAGCAACCCAGATGTGTTAGCAGTATTCTAAGCAGGGACGGATAAGACCTTTGTAAATTGTATGTAAATGCAAAGAGGAAAAGTAATGACGAAAACGAGACAAAACCACTAATTTCTTGGATGAAGATTTAGAAATTTGGAGTATGTAATTCTTCCAAGACAAGTTAGAAGCGATATGGATTCCTAACATGTTGATAGAGTTAAGAGGGTGAATTTCACTAGTTTCAAAGACAATAGGGTTATCGAGAGGAGAAGAAGATAAAGAGATAGCCAAAATGTGTGTCTTGGAAGAATTGAATTTAACTAAATTTTGAGTGCCCCACTCAGATACTCTCTGCAAATCGGAGTTAAGAGTAGAAGAAAGAGTGATACGATCCTGGTTACGAGTAGCAGATGAAGGTTGTGAAGAAAAGGCAGAGGATAAGTGAACGGTAGAATAATCAGCAATGGCATGAAGAAGAGAGGAAGATGGGGCTTGTAGAAGATCATTGATGAAGAGAAGGAACAGAATTGGTGAAAGGACAGAGCCCTGTGGATCACCACTGGTAACAGAGAAAGGGCTAGATGTCGCGCCATCAACAACTACAGATATAAAACAGCCAATAGGAAAACTGGAAATCAGAGAACAGAAAGAAGGGGTAAAGTCATAGGCAGGGAGTTTGGCCAACAGAGCCTTGTGCCAGACTCTGTCAAAAGTTTTCGAGATATCACGGGCGACGACAAAGGATTCCCCATAGTTCCTCAGAGAAGATGACCATACATGAGTAAGATAGGACAGGAGATCACCAGTGGATCTTGCCTTGCGGAAGAGGTACTGGTGATCAGAGATAAGTGAGTTAGATTCAAGTCGTTTCAAGAAGTGAGAATTGAGCAAAGTTTTAAAAACTTTAGCAATAGAGGAGGTTAGGGCAATAGGTCTGTAGTTAGAAGGAATAGAGCAGTCACCCTTCTTAGGAACAGGTTGAACTAGAGTATGCTTCCAAGATGAAGGATAGATACTGGTTGACAGAATGAGGTGAAAACGACGGTAAGGAACAGGAGCCAGCGCAACTGCAATCTCCATAAGGAACATTGCAGGGATACTATCAGGACGAGATGCCTTGTTCGTCTTTAGCGAGCAAAGAACCTTATGAACTTTAAGTGAAGAAAGGATAAAGGAGCGCATAGGGTTAGAGAGGGGTAAAGACTGAGGAACAGGTGCAGTGGAATCATTGATAGAAGAGTTGGAAGAAAAATGAAAGCCAAAGAGAGTGGCTTTGTCAGTGGGAGAGCAAGCTATAGAACCATCAGAATGAATGAGAGGGGGAAAGCTTGTGTTACAGAAGTTTTTTGGAGAGGTTTTTGGCTAAGGACCAGAAGCATTTGTCAGTGGAAGAGGAGTTAAGGTCATCAACTTTATTTCTTATAAAGGAAGCCTTAGACCTTCAAATCTGAGCAGTACAGTGATTACTAATTATAATAAAAACAGAGCGAGTTAAATCGGAAGGAGAGGCTTGGTAAGATTGGTGAGCCCGATTCCTAGCCCGGATAACCATAGAGCAGGCACGGTCAAACCAAGGTTTAGGGGGAGAGAAAGTTTTTGCAGAAGAAGGGATGTAAGCCTCCATTCCCGCGGTCATGATCTCGGCAACTTTTAGAGCTAACTGTACTGCATTTGGTAAATTCTTAAGGACATTGCCGACAACTAGGCATAATTTAAACTATAGTGTGGTTGGGAATAGTCTGTATGCTAAGTATTGATACACACACACACACACACACACACACACACACAAACACACACAGGAAGAGATGGAAAGGATCAAAAAATTGTTGCAAGAGGCTAGAAGGTTAAATGAGGAAAGAAATTAAGGAGAAAAGAAATATTCTCATATCAGAGTTCTTCCAGATAAAGGGGGAGATAAAGAAGATAATGACAGAAAATCAGGGAATGGGGAACCTCATTAAGATTGATATACACAAATGCTGGTGGATTAGCTGATAAGGCAGTAGAATTAAAAGATAGGACTCACAACAGTAAGGTAGATATAGTTGCAGTTACAGAGTCTAAGTTGAGTGAGGACATAAACATTGTCACAGCTTTTCCTAAGGGCTTCAGAATATTAAGGGTTGAAAGATCTGAGAGAACTGTTGGAGGGATTTCACTGCTCATAAGTGAAAGGATTCAGGTTGATAAAATAAACTTGGCTATAGAAAGTGAGTTCAACGAATTTCTTGTTGCTCTCATGAATACTGAGTCGGAGAACATTATAATAACAGTTGCATATAACCCTCCAAGGAACCAATATAGGCTTGAAGTTTATGAGGAAAGTCATATAGGTACTAATGAAGTCATATACTCAGTTGTTAACATGACATGGGAGAGAAAATATAGGATTTTGATTATGGGAGATTTTAATCATAAAGAGATAGATTGAATAAATCTTGTCCCAAACAGTGGTGAGGACTCATTCAGGGCAAGATTGCTAGATTGCATACAAGGGAATTTCCTACATCATCATGTATTGGAACCCACGAGGGCCAGGGGTGGGGATAAGCCATCACTACTTGATCTAGTATTCACAGATAATGTATTGTATATTGAAGGAAATTGAGCATCAACCACCAATAGGAAAGAGTGATCACTGTGTGTTGTAGATGGAGTATATTGAAGATGGTCTGCCTGAGAGTAGAGGCACTGAGGACTCGAGAAGTAATTATCCAAAAGGAGATTACATCAAAATGAATGAGTTTTTTGCAGTTATTGACTGGAGGACCTTATTTTACAACAAATCTGTACAAGAAATGTATGATATCTTTCGTGAGATATATGGGAGGATAGTGGATTGTTGCATACCTGTCACCAATATAGGTATAATACATGCCAGAGAGAAATGGTTCGATAAAGAGTGTAAAAGAGCTAAGAAGTGGAGAGACAAATGCTGGAAAAGGTAAAGGAGGAGAAAAAAACATAAATGCCTTGTAGTCCTATAATAGAGCAAGAAATGATTACATAAGTAAAAGAAGAGAGGCAGAGAGGGACTATGAAAGGGACATCATCTGGAATGCTAAAGAAAATCCCATTATTTTCCACAGCTTTATCAGAGGAAAACTGAAGGTGAAAGAACAGGTTTCAAAGCTGAAGTGAGCGGACGGAAGCATCACTGAGATGGATAAAGATATCTGCAAAGAACTGAACAAGAATCTTTAGTCAGTATTTACAGTATAAAATATCCCACCCCCTCAGATTGCAGAGATAGAAGCTCATGGGCAGGTATTAGAGAAGATCATCCTTTCAGCCACAGAGATATGCAAAGCACTGATGGAGTTAGATGTATCATATTCAAAAAGTCGCTGGATTCAGGGGAGATTCCAAGATGCTGGAAACAAGCAAACCTGATACCTATCTTTAAAAAGGGAAGGAGGGATACGGCTCTAAACTAAAGACCTGTTTCCTTGGCCTGCATAGTTTGCAAAGTTATGGAGAAACTACTAAGGAAATATATCTCTCTTCACTTGGAATCCTTCAACCTTTTGTCAGTGAGACAACATGGCTTCAGAGAAGGTAGATCAACAGTAACAAACTTATTGGAATTATATGATGAGGCAAGACGAATCTTACAGGAAAGAGAAGGCTGGGAAGACTTCAGATTCCTAGACTTCCAGAGTGCATTTGACACTGTTCCACAAGGGAGACTTATTAAGAATCTGCAAGCAATGGCTAGAATAGGTGGAAATGTCTTGGAATGGATAAAATCAGAGGGTTAGAGTAAGACACTCAGTGTCTGAATGGAGAAGAGTTAGTAGTGGAGTTCCAGAGGGTTCAATTTTAGGGCCACTTTTGCTCCTCCTATATGTAATTGACCTACCAGAGTCTGTAAATTCATTCATGAATATGTTTGCAGATGATGCAAAGATTGTGAAGAAAATAAGACACAAATACAATGGTAGAGAACTTCAAGAAGATATTAAAAAGTCTGCATGAGTGGTCAGAAAAGTGGCTAATGAAATTCAATACTTCAAAATGTAAGGTAATGAGAATGGGTACAAGTGCAAAAAGGCCCAAGCTTAACTACAGAAATGAATATGAATGGCAAAGTAAGGGCACCATATGCTTTCTTAGCAAATGTAAGGGTAGCCTTCAGACACAGACAAGGAAATATTCAGAAATATTTATGTAACCTATGTGAGGCCAAAACTTGAATAGGCAGCCCCCTTTTGGAATCCAGACTTGAAAAGGCAAGTTGTAAAGCTGGAAAATGTTCGAAGACATACCACGACACTGGTGCCAGAAATACGCATCTCAGTTATGATGAGAAATCAGGGAATTAGACTTACCATCACTTGAAGCTAGAAAATTGAGGGGGATATGGTGACAATCTTTAAATTCCTTCATGGTTATGAGAGGGTGGATAGGGATCGATATTTTGATATGGCTGCCACTAGAACTAGAGGTCATAGTTTGAAGCTTCGCAAGAAAACTTCTTTGCAGGATGTAAGGAAGTACTTTTTTAGTGTAAGAGCAATTGATAATTGGAATTCGCTAAGCGAGGATTTAGCTAATGCTAACTCAGTCAATAGGTTTATGGATAAGCATGATAAGTATCACTAAGTACAAAATTTAACCGATCAGGAGACGTTAAGTTAGCGAGCTTGGGATTCTTAACTGCAAGCACAATTAGGTAATTACACACAAACACACACGCATATATATATATATATATATATATATATATATATATATATATATATATATATATATATATATATATATATATATATATATATATATATATATATATATATATATATATATATATATATATATATATATATATATATATATATATATATATATATATATATATATATATATATATATATATATATATATATATATATATATATATATATATATATATATATATATATATATATATATATATATATATATATATATATATATATATATATATATATATATATATATATATATATATATATATATATATATATATATATATATATATATATATATATATATATATATATATATATATATATATATATATATATATATATATATATATATATATATATATATATATATATATATATATATATATATATATATATATATATATATATATATATATATATATATATATATATATATATATATATATATATATATATATATATATATTTATATATATATATATATATATATATATATATATATATATATATATATAATATATATATATATATATATATATATATATATATATATATATATATATATATATATATATATATATATATATATATATATATATATTTATATATATATATATATATATATATATATATATATATATATATATATATATATATATATATATATATATATATATATATATATATATATATATATATATATATATATATATATATATATATATATATATATATATATATATATATATATATATATATATATATATATATATATATATATATATATATATATATATTCAAACTGTATGCCACTATGTTCATAGTACAGATTGGGAATAGAATTAAATCCTAAAATGAAGACACGAGTAAGGTTGGGGAATCGGTAATATGAACATAGTGGCATTCAGATAGAATGCGTTCATTCCTAAGTATAGCAGATATAAGCTATAAGGTTGGATTCCTTTTAACCTTCTGTGGTGTAGTGGTAGTGCCTTGACTTAGTAATCATAAATACTAGGTTCGAGTCCTGGTCGGAGTAAAAATAATTATTCATGTTTTCACATATGAAATGTGCTTATTTGGTTATTTCATGGCATGAATGAGATTATTAATTGAATTAAATGCTAAAACGAAGACACGAGTGAGGTTGGGGAAATTGTAATTTGAACATAGTGGCATTCAGATAGAGTGCGTTCATTCCTAAGTATAGCAGATATAAGCTATAAGGTTGGATTCCTTTTAACCTTCTGTGGTATAGTGGTAGCGACTTGACTTAATAATCATAAGCCCTAGGCTCGAGTCCCGGTCGGTGTAAAAAATGATTCATGTTTTCACATATGTAATGTGCTAATTTGGTTATTTCATGGCCCGAATGAGATTAGGAATTGAATTAAATGCTAAAATGAAGATACGAGTGAGGTTGGGGAATCTGTAATATGAACATTGTGGCATTCAGATAGAATGTGTTCTTTCCTAAGTATAGCAGAAATAAGCTATAAGGTTGGATTCCTTTTAACATTCTGTGGTGTAGTGGTAGCGCCTTGACTTAGTAATCATAAGTCCTAGGCTCGAGTCCCGATCGGGGTAAAAAATGATTCATGTTTTCACATATGTAATGTGCTTATTTGGTTATTTCATGGCCTGAATGAGAATGGAAATGAAGCCACAAGTGAGGTTGGGGAATCTGTAAAATGAACATAGTGGCATTCAGATAGAATGCGCTCATTCCTAAGTATAGCAGATATAAGCTATAAGATTGGATTCCTTTTGACTTTCTGTGGTGTAGTGGTAGCGCCTTGACTTAGTAATCATAAGTCCTAGGTTCGAGTCCCGGTCGGGGTAAATAATGATCCATGTTTTCACATATGTAATGCGCTTATTTGTTTTTTTTTTGCTAAAATGAAGCCACAAGTGAGGTTGGGGAATCTGTAATATGAACATAGTGGCATTCAGATAGAATGCGTTAATTCCTAAGTATAGCAGATATAAGATATAAGGTTGGATTCCTTTTAACCTTAAGTACAGAAGATATAAGCTATAAGGTTGGATTCATTTTAACCTTCTGTGGTGTATTGGTAGCGCATTGACTTAGTAATCATAAGTCCTCGGTTCGAGTCCCGGTCGGTGTAAAAAATGATTCATGTTTTCACATATGAAATGTGCTTATTTGGTTTTATATATATATATATATATATATATATATATATATATATATATATATATATATATATATATATATATATATATATATATATATATATATATATATATATATATATATATATATATATATATATATATATATATATATATATATATATATATATATATATATATATATATATATATATATATATATATATATATATATATATATATATATATATATATATATATATATATATATATATATATATATATATATATATATATATATATATATAT
>JAXCGZ010005213.1:0-16203 GCA_037179515.1 Halocaridina rubra
GGCTAGGAAAGGTTGCCTTCTTACGAAGGACTTGTTTTGGCAGATGTAATCGTTACCCTGAGTGTATGCCCTTACTAACCTCAGTCCGTGACGGGGCGCGAACCCTCGACCTGACGCCTCAGAGTCGCAGACGCTACCATTTTGCCACGAAGACTACTGAAAATATAATTGAATTATATTTCATATAACTATTAAAAAAAAAAAAATTATATATATATATATATATATATATATATATATATATATATATATATATATATATATATATATATATATATATATATATATATATATATATATATATATATATATATATATATATATATATATATATATATATATATATATATATATATATATATATATATATATAATTACCTAATTGTGTTTATGGGAAAGAGCCCAAAGCTCGTATCTTCCCGTCTCCTGATCGGTTCAATTTTATACTTAGTGATACTTATCATACATGTCCTTAAAACTATGGATTGAGATAGCATTAACTACCTCCTCGCTTAGCGAATTCCAGTTATCAACTACTCTTACACTGAAAAAGTATTTCCTTACATCCTGCAAAGAAGTTTTCTTACGAAGCTTCAAACTATGACCTCTAGTTCTAGAGCCAGCCATATCAAAAATATCGATCCCTATCCACTCTATCATAACCATGAAGGAATTTAAGGACTGTCACCATATCCCCCCTCAATCTTCTAGCTTCGAGTGATGGCAAGTCTAATTCCCTCAGCCACTCATCATAACCGAGATTGCGTATTTCTGGCACCAGTTTCGTGGCATGTCTTTGAACTTTTTCAAGCTTAGCTATGTGCTTTTTCAAGTGCGGATTCCAAAAGGGGGCTGCATATTCGGGTTTTGACCTCACATAGGTTACATAAATATTTCTGAACATTTCCTTGTCCATGTGCCTGAAGGCTACCCTTACATTTGATAAGAATGCATATGCTACCCTTACTATGCCATTTATATGTATTTCTGGAGACAAATCTGCCAGTATGTTTATAGTTCAGTCTGACAAAATATCAAGATTACCACAATATCATTTAAGGTAACAAAATAGGCCAAAGTCAGTGTTACCATAAAACAGAAAACCAAAACAATGTACAGTTCGTTATGACAAAAAGAAGCAAAATAAAGGGATCACTTTACAACAACAACAAAATTATTAATAAATAAAGTGAATATATATATATATATATATATATATATATATATATATATATATATATATATATATATATATATATATATATATATATATATATATATATATATATATATATATATATATATATATATATATATATATATATATATATATATATACATATATATATATATATATATATATATATATATATATATATATATATATATATATATATATATATATATATATATATATATATATATATACATATATATATATATATATATATATATATATATATATATATATATATATATATATATATATATATATATATATATATATATATATATATATATATATATATATATATATATATATATATATATATATATATATATATATATATATATATATATATATATATATATATATATATATATATATATATATATATATATATATATATATATATATATATATATATATATATATATATATATATATATATATATATCAATTAATAAATAAATTAATATATAAATAAAGAAGACATTTATCATACCACTACAACACTCCAAATAAAGAAAGAAAATACACTATGCCACTACATGTTTACTCCTAGATCTCGCTCATTTTCTGTCTCTTGAAGTTGTACTCCAGCCACCGAGTAGTCAAGCTTGAGCCTTCTTGCACTTCTACCCATTCTCATTACCTTACATTTTGAAGTATTGAATTTCATTAGCCACTTTTCTGACCACTCATGCAGACTATTTAGATCTTCCTGAAGTTCTCTACCATTGTTCTCGTTTCTTACTTTCTTCACAATCTTAGCATCATCTGCAAACATATTCATGAATGAATTTACAGCCTCTGGTAGGTCATTTACATATACAAGGAACAAAAGTGGCCCTAAAACTGAACCCTGTGGAACTCCACTACTAACTCTTCTCCATTCAGACACTGAGTGTCTTACTCTAACCCTCTGTTTCCTTCCTTCTACGTAAGTTTTTATCCATTCCAAGACATTTCCACCTATTCTAGCCATTGCTTGCAGCTTCCTAATAAGACTCCCATGTGGAATATTGTCAAACGCTATTGGAAGTCTAGGAATATGCAATCTGCCCAGCCCTCTCTTTCCTGTAAGATTCGGCTTACCTCATCATAAAATTCTAATAAGTTTGTTACTGTTGATCTACCTTCTCTAAAGCCATGTTGCCTCACTGACAAAAAGTTGAAGGATTCCAAGTGAAGAGAGATATGTTTCCTTAGTAGTGTGTGTGTGTATGTGTGTGTGTGTAATTACCTAAGTGTAATTACCTAATTGTATTTACGGGAAAGAGCCCAAAGCTCGTATCTTCCCGTCTCCTGATCGGTTCCGTTTTCTACTTAGTGATACTTATCATACCTGTCCTTAAAACTATGGATTAAGATAGCATTAACTACCTGCTCGCTTAGCGAATTCCAATTATCAACTACTCTTACACTGAAAAAGTATTTCCTTACATCCTGCAAAGAAGATTTCTTACGAAGTTTCAAACTATGACCTCTAGTTCTAGAGTTTGCCATATCAAAATATCGATCCCTATCCACTCTATCATAACCATGAAGGAATTTAAAGACTGTCACCATATCCCCCCTTGATCTTCTAGCTTCGAGTGATGGTAAGTCTAATTCCCTCAGCCTCTCATCATAACTGAGATTACGTATTTCTAGCACCAGTTTCGTGGCATGTCTCTGAACTTCTTCAAGCTTAACTAAGTGCTTTTTCAAGTGCGGATTCTAAAAGGGGGCTACATATTCAAGCTTTGGCCTCACATAGCTTACATAAATATTTCTGAACATTTCCTTGTCCATGTGCCTGAAGGCTCTCCTTACATTTGATAAGAAAACATATGCTGCCCTTACTACGCTATTTATATGCATTTCTGGAGACAAATCTGGCAGTATGTTTACTCCTAGATCTCTCTCATATTCTGTCTCTTGAAGTTCTACTCCTGCCACAGAGTAGTCAAGCTTGGTCCTTCTTGTACTTCTACCCATTGTCATTACCTTACATTTTGAAGTATTGAATTTCATTAGCCACTTTTCTGACCACTCATAGAGACAATTTATATCTTCCTGAAGTTCTCTACCATTGTTCTCGTTTCCTACTTTCTTCACAATCTTTGCATCATCTGCAAACATATTCTTGAATGAATTTACAGACTCTGGTAGGTATTTACATACAAGGAACAAAAGTAGCCATAAAACTGAAGTCTGTGGAACTCCACTACTAACTCTTCTCTATTCAGACACTGCGTGTCTTACTTTAACCCTCTGTTTCCTTCCTTCTAAGTAAGGTTTTATCCATTCCAAGACATTTCCACCTATTCTAGCCATTGCTTGCAGCTTCCTAATAAGTTTCGCGTGTGGGGCAGTGTCAAATGCTTTTCTGGAAGTCTAGGAATATGCAGTCTGCCCAGCCCTCGCTTTCCTGTAAGATTCGGCTTACCTCATCATAAAATTCTAATAAGTTTGTTACTGTTGATCTACCTTCTCTGAAACCATGTTGTCTCACTGACAAAAAATTGAAGGATTCCAAGTGAAGAGAGATATGTTTCCTTAGTAGTTTCTCCATAACTTTGCAAACTATGCAGGTCAAGGAAGCTGGTCTATTGTTTAGAGCCGTATCCTTCCTTCCCTCTTTGAAGATAGGTATCACATTTTTTTTGTTTCCAGCATCTTGGAATCTCCCCTGACTCCAGTGACTTTTTAAATATGATACTTAGTGCCACTGATTTTGAGTTCGCGCATTTTTTAAGTACATGAGGGGATATGTCATCAGGACCTGTAGCTTTATGGACATCTAACTCCATCAGCACTTGCTCACCTCTGTGACTGAAAAGATGATGGTCTCTAATACCGGCCCATGAGCTTTTTATCTCTGCAATCTGAGGGTATGGGGGTATTTTCTACTGTAAATACTGACTGAAACTCCTTGTTCAATTCTTTGCAGATCTCTTCATCCGTGTCAGTGATGCTTCCATCCACTCTCTTAAGCCTTAAAACCTGTTCTATCACCTTCGGTTTTATTCTGATAAAGCTGTGGAAAAGCTTGTGTGTGTGTGATTACCTAATTGTGATTACCTAATTGTGCTTACGGGTAAGAGTCCAAAGCTCGTATCTTCCCGTCTCCTGATCGGTTCCATTTTGTACTTAGTGATACTTATCATACCTGTCCTTATAACTATGAATTGGGTTAGCATTAAGTACCTCCTCACTTAGCGAATTCCAATTCTCAACTACTCGTACAATAAAAGAGTACTTCCTTACATCCTGCAAAGAAGTTTTCTTACAAAGCTTCAAACTATGAACTCTAGTTGTAGAGCCAGCCATATGAAAATATCGATCCCCATCCACTCTATCATAACCATGAAGGAATTTAAAGACTGTCACCATATCCCCCCTCAATCTTCTAGCTTTAAGTGATGGTAAGTCTAATTCCCTCAACCTCTCATCATAACTGACATTGCGTATTTCTGGCACCAGTTTTGTGGCATGTCTTTGAACTTTTTCAAGCTTAACTACGTGCTTTTTCAAGTGCGGATTCCAAAAGGGGGCTGCATATTCAAGTTTTGGCCTCACTTAGGTTACATAAATATTTCTGAACATTTCCTTGTCCATGAGCCTAAAGGCTACCCTTGCATTTGATAAGAAAACATATGCTACCCTTACTATGCCATTTATATGCAGTTCTGGAGACAAATCCGCCAGTACGTTTACTCTTAGATCTCTCTCATTCTCTGTCTCTTGAAGTTGTACTCCTGCCACCGAGTAGTCAAACTTGGGCCTTCTTGCACTTCTACCCACTCTCATTACCTTACATTTTGAAGTATTGAATTTCATTAGCTACTTTTCTGACCACTCATGGAGACTATTTAGATCTTCCTGAAGTTCTCTACCATTGTTCTCGTTTCTTACTTTCCTCACAATCTTAGCATCATCTGCAAACATATTCATGAATGAATTTACAGACTCTGGTAGGTCATTTACATATACAAGGAACAAAAGTGGCCCTAAAACTAAACCCTGTGGAACTCCACTACTAACTCTTCTCTATTCAGACACTGAATGTCTTACTCTAACCCTCTGTTCCCTTTCTTCTACATAAGTTTTTATCCATTCCAAGACATTTCCACCTATTTTAGCCATTGGTTGCAGCTTCTTGATAGGTCTCCCATGTGGGACAGTACCAAATGCTTTCTGGAAGTCTAGGAATATGCAATCTGCCCACCCCTCTCTTTCCTGTAAGATTCAGCTTACCTCATCATAAAATTCTAATAAGTTTGTTACTGTTGATCTACCTTCTCTGAAGCCGTGTTGTCTCACTGATAAAAAGTTGCTTGTTTCCAGCATCTTGGAATCTCCCCTGACTCCAGTGACATTCCAAATATGATGCTTAGTGCTGCTAATATTGATTTAACGCATATCTTAAGTACATGAGGGGATATATCATCGGGACATGTAGCTTTATGGGCATCTAACTCCATCAGCACTTGCTCACCTCTGTGACTGAAAAGATGATGCTCTCTAATACCGGCACATGAGCGCCAATCTATGTAATCTGAGGGGTTGGGGTATTTTCTACTGTAAATACTAACTGAAACTCCTTGTTCAGTTCTTTGCAGATCTCTTCATTCATCTCAGTGATGCTTCCATTAGCTATCTTTAGATCTAAAACCTGTTCTTTTACCTTCAGTTTTTCTTTGATAAAGCTGTGGAAATGTTTGGTATTTTCTTTAGCCTTCCTGTTGATATCCCTTTCATAACTTCTCTCTGCCTATCTTCATTTACTTAGGTTTTAATTTTTTTTGCTCTTTTTTAAATCTGCCAGGCATTTATGTTTTTTCTCCTCCTATACCTTTTCCAGCATTTGTGTCTCCACTCCTTAGCTCTCTTTCACTCATTATTGAATCACTTCTCTCTGGCATGAATACCTCTTATTTTGGAGGAAGGTATGCAACAATCTACTATCTTCCCATATTCCTCTCAAAAGATGTCGTACATTCTTTGTACAGATTTGTTGTTAAGTAAGGTCCTCCATTCAATAACTGCAAAAAGCTCATTAACTCTCTTGTGCACAGTGATGCCAATGGCATGTATAACTAAGTGCACCATGATGCCATTGGCGTCCACTTGAAAAAAAGTATTCAAAATAGTTACATTCACACCAGTGGTGTCATTCTTTGGTTGAGAATGATTCTCCTCACTCTCTCCCGATTGAACTACTAGACAAATCTCTCCACTGATGTGGCTTTGAGGGCATGGCATAAAACAAAGGCAGTTTCCATCTCCCTCACTCATCACTCAGACCGTACGTCTCTTTATGCTTACTTTATTCCACGTCCATTAACGGTCAAATAACGAAGTCACTGATATACTATATATAATGATAAATGTAGGTTTTGGGGAGGAAAATAGCCGAGAAATAAGATATCTCAGCGTGCTAAAAAACTGCCAGCTAGAGAGACAGGATTTCACATATGGGCACAGAAAAGAAAACGTATTGAAACTTATGGTGCACAAAAGGGTTAATATTTACGTAATCTCCTTTCGGATAGTTCCTCTTCATGTCCTAAGTGCCTCTACTTTCAGAGAGATCATCTTCGAGGATATACCCCATCAACACTGTGATCGCTTTTTCCAATTGGTGGTTCATACTAACCAATTATCTGTGAATACTAGATCAAGAAGCGATGGCTCATCCCCACCCCTGGCCCTCGTTGGATTCAGTTCATGTTGGTGTAGGAAATTCTCTTGTATGCAATCTAGGAATCTTACCCTGAATGAGTCCTCCCCTCTGTGTGGGTCAAGGTGTATCCAATCTATCTTTCTATGATTAAAATCTCCCACAATCAAAATCGTACATTTTCTCTGCCATGCATTGTTAGCAACTGAGTTTATGACTTCAGTAGTACCTATATGACTTTCCTCATAAACTTCAAGCCTATGTTGGTTCCTTGGTGGGTTATATACAACAGTTATTATAATGCTCTCTCACCCAGTATTTATGCGAGCAACAAGAAATTCCTTGAACTCACTTTCTACAGCAATGTTTATTTCTTCAACATGAAATCTTTCACTTATGAGCATTGCTATCCCTTCACCAGTCCTCTCAGATCTCTCAACCCTTAATATTCTGAAACCCTTAAGAAGACAGTGTTTATGTCCTCACTTAATTTAGTTTATGTAACTGCCACTGTATCTGTCTTTCTGTTGTGAATCCTATCCATTAATTCTACTGCCTTCCCAGCTATTCCATCAGCATTTGTGAAATTACCTAATTGTAATTACCTAATTGTGTTTACGGGAAAGAGCCCAAAGCTCGTATCTTCCCGTCTCCTGATCGGTTCCATTTTGTATTTAGTGATACTTATCATACCTGTCCTTAAAACTATGGATTGAGATAGCATTGACTACCTCCTCGCTTAGTGAATTCCAATTATCAACTACTCTTACCCTGAAAAAGTATTTCCTTACATCCTGCAGAGAAGTTTTCTTACGAAGCTTCAAAGTATGACCTCTAGTTGTAGAACCAGCCATATCAAAATATCGATCCCTATCCACTCTATCATAACCATGAAGGAATTTAAACAACAATCTTAATGAGACACCACCCCCTGATTGTCTTTCATTATCTTCTTCATCTCCCTTTTGTCTGGGAAAATTCTGAAACAAAATTTTTTCTTCTTGTCTCCATTTCTTTCTTCATTTAACCTTCTAGCCTCTTGTAACAAGTTTTTGATCCTTTCCATCTCTTAGGTCAGTTTCATACAAATTGACTTTTCACTATGCACTGTACACGGCCCAATGATGTGCATTCCAGAGAGCGTGCTGTTGTGTTCACGACCAAGGCCGTCCACACAACACCACGACCCTGTGCTGTCTGTCAGAGTTGCGTCCAGTTTATAATCATGGATGCACAGGACCATATGCACTTTCTTCATTACTTATATTTAAAACGGAAAAACAATGTTCACATGGCAGGAAATGGGTGCATATTATTAATGTTGCCAGACCTTTGGTGGGAGGTTTTGTTACACTGTATGCACAGGTCAGAAGGGACGAAAAGAAGTTTTTTTCAATTACTTTAGAATGAGCAAAGAATCATTTGATGAGCTCCCTAACAGATTGAGTCCTCTACTTTGCAAGCAGAGTACCAGGATGAGAGATGCCATATCACCAAACATATAGACTTGCTGTTACAATGAAGTGAGAAATATATCAGTGTTATTTTCATATTTATTTGAAATACAGTGAACATCAGTGTCTTTGTATACATCATTATGTAATGAGTGAATAATGTACTTAAAATAAATAAATAATATCCTCTTCATTGTGATAACTGATAACACAATATTATATATATTTACTGTATATTTTCTAAATGAATGTAAATAACTGAGATAAGGAAGTCAACAATACGAAATAAGGGGATATTGATAATATTTTTACAGTTGGTTACATATTTATTCCTACAGGTACATACCGTATGTAGAGAAATAAAACACTGTTATTTTTATATTTATTTGAAAGACTAATTAGAAATTCCCTATCTGTATCAAATTCATTCATTGCTACTTGTGAACAGGACTGTGCAGGTTAGAGTCCAGGAAGGAACTGAAGTAACGTTGCCATCAAGTAAAGACGGCAAAAAGTCGACTTGTGTGAATGCTTCCAAGGCATGCCATGTACATTTCACGCTGTCCTGGGCACTTCATTCTGGCATCAAATGGGCGTCATGGTTACAGTGGCAGTTTTGAAAGGCATTCTGCCATTAACGACATTGGTCTTGACATGTGAAAGCGACACATGGTTATTTGAAAGCACACTGTCGTGTCTTGGATGGCGCACGGCGAAAAGTTGATACGTGTGAAAGGGCACTTATTGTGTTTTGTATGGCCTAGTGAACACCGTTTTTAATTCTTGAAAGTGTTTAGGTTTTTTCTCATCAATTTTTCTCTACATGTGTCCACTCTCTCAAAGGTTACTTTCATTGGTCTTTCCTTTCCCTCCCCAGAATATTTACCAATTTAATAAATGATTACAATATCCTCTGGACCACATAATACTCCAAGCTTCCTTATCAGGTCTAAAATCCTAAATTTATTTTCTACAAGTTTCCCCTGCCATGTTGACTCCTGGGATTCAGTTATGCCTGAGATTACCACTGTCTTCTCTTTATCAAGTTCCTGTTTAATTAGTGGATTATCCCTTTCCATCATAACGTCTTTCGTTTTTTCTATTACTGTTTCTTCAAAGTCAACCATTTGTATGTTTCCAGTGCCATCATCCTTACAGCCTCTTTAATTGCCACATTCCCTTTAAATGCATCAGCAAGGAAGCTTTCATTGCATCACATTCTGTATTCAGCTCCTGAAACCCTCTTCTAAACGGTTCAATGCTTTCCTTTGTCATGACATTCCAAGCTGCAATGTGTTTTTTGAGTGATCAAGACTACAATATATAACTTAAATAAAGGTTTCTCTGAATAAGAAAATCTGCAGAGTATTGTGAGTAAAAATGTTACATTTGTAGTTAACGAGACAGTCCAAAATATTAAAGGAAAAAAATTGAGAATACTTTTGGGAGGGGAAAAAGAAGAAGCTGTCCTGTCGTGCCTTGAAGGAAGTTTAAAAGAGTTACCAAAGGCAAAACCATCACATCATATTACGTAATTTTTTGTGTGTATATTGGGGAGAGCTCTTACAGCCGTTTACCTGATCCTGTGGTTCCATATATTGTTAAAATCAATATCCTTCCCATTTGTATTAACTTGATAGTTGGTTTGATTCATGAAATAATTAAATAATTAAATAAATAAAAAAAAAATACACCTGTCAGCAGTACTGAGTTAACTTGCCAAGTAGCACAGCTGTCTTATTTTTTTAATTTTGCTTTGTTCTCGTTTATTATTTTTATTTTTTATAAATTAGGTTAGATTTAAATTCTGATCCTGTAATAACATACCTTGGTTAGCAAGTGATTAATGTTTTTTTCTACTTCTGAAATGACCAGTATAGCAGTTAAGAAGACTATATAGCAGAAACAGATGAGTGTCTCCTCAGATACAAATTTGAATTTTCATTCAAGTGGACTTTTCTTTTGCATTTCCCCCCCCCCCTCAAATTACTGAAGTCAAATTTTAAGTTAGGATGTGATAACCTAATTGTGACTACCTAATTGTGCTTACGGGAAAGAGCCCAAAGCTCCTATCTTTCCGTCTCCTGATCGGTTCCATTTTGTACTTAGTGATACTTATCATACCTGTCCTTAAAACTCATCTATTTCCAATTCTCAACTACTCTTACACTAAAAAAAGTACTTCCTTCCATCCTGCAAACAAGTTTCCTTACGAAGCTTCAAACTATGACCTCTAGTTCTAGAGCCAGCCATATCAAAATAGCGATCCCTATCCACTCTATCATAACCATGAAGGAATTTAAAGACTGTCACCATATCCCCCCTCAATCTTCTAGCTTCGAGTGATGGTAAGTCTAATTCCCTCAGCCTCTCATTATAACTGAGATTGTGTATTTCTGGCACCAGTTTCATGGTATGTCTCTGAACTTTTTCAAGCTTAGTTTCGTGCTTTTTCAAGTGTGGATTCCAAAAGGGGGCTGCATATTCAAGTTTTGGCCTCACATAGGTTGCATAAATATTTCTGAACATTTCCTTGTCCATGTGCCTGAAGGCTACCCTTACCTTTGATAAGAAAGCATATGATGCCTTTACTATGCCATTTATATGTATTTCTGGAGACAAATCTGCCAATATGTTTACTCCTAGATCTCTCTCATTTTCTGTCTCTTGAAGTTGTACTCCTGCCACAGAGTAGTCAAGCTTGGTCCTTCTTGCACTTGTACTCATTCTCATTGCCTTACATTTTGAAGTACAGTATTGAATTTCATTAGCCACTTTTCTGACCACTCATGCAGACTATTTAGGTCTTCCTGAAGTTCTCTACCATTGTTCTTGTTTCTTACTTTCTTCACTATCTTTGCATCATCTGCAAACATATTCATGAATGAATTTACAGACTCTGGCAGGTCATTTACATATGCAAGGAACAAAAGTGGCCCTAAAACTGAACCCTGTGGAACTCCACTACTAACTCTTCTCCATTCTACACTGAGTGTCTTACTCTAACCATCTGTTCCCTTCCTTCTAAGTGTTTTATCCATACCAATACATTTCCACCTATTTTAGCCATTGCTTGCGTGTTACCAGAAAAGAGATAAATTGAGTAACTAAATAGTACTCATATGAAGATATAGAAATTCTGTGTGAAGATTAAATAGACACTTATTTTCTTCTTCTCTCTATATTCTGTGAAAGGGAAAACATCAAAATGAGACCATCTCTGCCCCTAATTCCCCCATCCAATGGTTGGGGAGGGGTGGTAGAGGACCTCTGGGGGATGTAGCTGGAGGAGGAGTGGCTGTTAGGAGATTAAAACAGAAAGTCAGGGAATTAAAGACAATGGCTATAAACCTTGATGATAAAATTCGGAATATGCATAGAAAAATGAAAGAGAATGAAACACTCAGAGAGGAAATAAGATGTTTGGAGGAACCAAATAATGCACAAGGGCATGAGAGAAAAAAAAAACTAGAAAAATAAATAAAAAAGCTGGAAGAGGGAAAGAGTAAACTAGAAACCCGAATTTCTAAACAAGAAGATAACAACAAACAGCTGAATAACAACTTGAATGAATTAAATGTTAGTTCACTGCTCTCTTCTGAGAGAGACGAGATTGCAGCTTGGAATGTCCAGATTAAGGAAAACATCAAACAGTTTAGAACAGAGCTTCAGGAGTTGAATGCGGAACATAATGCCATGAAAACTTACAGAGATTAAGTTCAGTGAGGACACAAACAGTGTCACAGTTTTTCCTAAGGATTTCAGACTATTAAGGGTTGAAAGATCTGAGAGGACTGGTGGAGGGATATCAATGCTCATAAGTGAAAGGATTCAGGTTGAAGAAATAAAGTTTGCTATAAAAGGTGAGTTCAAGAAATTTCTTGTTGCTCGCATAAATACTAGGTGAGAGAGCATGGTATATAACCCACCAAGGAACCAACATAGGCTTGAAGTTTATGAGGAAAGTCATGGAGGTACTATTGAAGCCATAAACTTAGTTGTTAAGATGGCACGGAGAGAAAATGTAGGATTTGAATATGGGAGGTTTTAATCATAGAGAGGTAGATTGGATAAATCTTGACCCACACAGTTGTGAGGACTCATTCGGGGCAAGATTTCTTCAGAGAAGGTAGATCAACAGTAACAAACTTATTAGAATTTTATGATGAGGTATGCCAAATCTTACACGAATGAGGGGGCTGGGCAGATTGCATATTCCTAGACTTCCAGAAAGCATTTGACACTGTTCCACACGGGAGTTATTAAGAAGCTGCAAGCAATGGCTAGAATACGTGGAAATGTCTTGGAATGAATAAAAAAACGTACTTAGAACGAAGGGAACAGAGGGTTAGAGTAAAACACTCATTGTCTGAATGGAGAAGAGTTAGTAGTGGAGTTCCACAGGGTTTAACCTGAGGGCCACTTTTGTTCCTTATATATGTAACTGACCTACTTATTCATGAATATGTTTGCAAATGATGCAAAAGATTGTGGAGAAAATTAAGAAACGAGAACAATGGTAGAGAACTTCAGGAAGATCTAAATAGTCTGCATGAGTGGTCAGAAAAGTGGGTAATGAAATTCAAATCTTCAAAATATAAAGTAATGAGAATAATAATAATAAGAATGCCCAAGCTTGACTATTCGGTGTCAGGAGTACAACTTCAAGAGACAGAGAGTGAGAGAGATCTAGGAGTAAACATATTGGCCGATTAGTCTCCAGAAATGCATTTAAATGGGTATGATAGAGTGGATAGGGATCGATATTTTGATATGGCAGGCACTAGAACTAGAGGTCATAGTTTGAAGCTTCATAAGAAAACTTCTTTGCAGGATGTAAGGAAGTACTTTTTTAGTGTAAGAGTAGTTGAGACTTGGAATTCGCTAAACGAGGAGGTAATTAATGCTAACTCAATCCATAGGTTTACGGACAAGTATGATAAATATCAATAAGTACAAAACGGAACCAATCAGTAGACCGGAAAATACCAGCTTGGAGCTCTTTCCCGTAAGCACAATTAAGTAATTACGATTAGGTGATTACACATTTTAAAGTTAAAGAGAGTGATTGATATCAACATTGAGATAGATGAAGAGATATGTGAAGAGCTGAACAAGGAGTTTCAGTCAGTATTTATAGCAGAAAATACCCCAATTCTTAGATTGCAGAGATAGCTCATGGGCCGGTATTAGAGAAGATCATCTTTTTTAGCCACAGAAGCATGTAAAGCGTTGAAGGATTTATATGCCCATAAAGCTGCAGATCCTGATGATATATCCCCTTATGTACTCAAGAAATGAGCTTAATCAATATCAGCTTCACTTTGCATCATATTTGAAAAGTCGTTGGAATTTGGGGAGAATCCAAGATGCTAAAAACAAGCAAATGTGGTACCTATCTTCAAAAAGGGAAGGAGGGATACAGCTCTAAATCATAGGCCTCTTTCCTTGACCAACATAATTTGCAAAGTTACAGAGAAACTACTACATATACACATCTCTCTTCTCTTGGATCCTTCAACGTTTTATCAATGAGACAACATGGTATCGGAGAAGGCAAATCAACAGTTACAAACTTATTAGAATATTATGATGAAGTAAACCGGATTTTGCAGAAAAGAGAAGACTGGGTGAATTTCATATTCCTCAACTTCCAGAAGGAGTTTGATATGGTCCCATATGGTTAACTTATTAAGAAGCTGCAATTAATGATGAGAATAGGTGGAAATATTTTGGGATGGATAAAAACTTACTCAGAAGGAAGGGAACAAAGGATTAGAGTAAGATATTCAGTATCTGAATGGATAAGAGTTAGTAGTGGTTTTCCACAAGGTTCAGTTCTAGGGCCACTCTTGTTCCATGTATGCGTAAATGACCTACCTCCATCTGTAAATTCATTGTTGAATATGTTTACAGATGTTGCAAAGATTGTGGAGAAAGCAAGAGACGAGAACTATGGTAGAGAATTTCAGGAAGACCTAAATATTCTTCATGAGTGGTCAGAAAAGTGGCTAATGAAATTCAGTACTTCAAAATATAAGGTAATGAGAGTGGGTACAAGTGCGAGAAGGCCCAAGCTTGCATACTCAACAGCAGGAGCAGAACTTCAAGACATGGAGAATGAGAAAGATCTAGGAGTAAACATCCTGGCAGATATATATAGTAAGGGTACCATATGCTTTCTTAGCAAATGCAAGGGTAGCATAAAGACACAGTGCAAGGAAATGTTTAGAAATATTTATGAAACTTATGTGAGGCCAAAGCTTGAATGTGCATCTCATTTTTGGAATCTGCACTTGTAAAATGATATAGATTCGCTGATAAAAGTTCAAAGACATGCTACGAAACTGATGCTAAAAATATGCAAACTCAGTTCTGAAGTGAGGTTGAGGGAATTAGATATGCCATCACTCGAAGCTAGAAGAATGAGAGGGGATGTGTGTTATAATATATGGAGCCGTTAGAAAAGCATTTTATAAAGTTGTAGGCTGATGAGTTGTCTGTTAGAATATATATGATTGCTTGAGTTAATAAAGAAATGTAAACATTACTGTGATCGTCTTCTTTGTCACATATAACTCAATAGACCTCATTATGGTGGCAGCTAATTTGTACCCAGCAGGTAAAGGTTAGCCGGTAGAACATGGGTGAAGCCAGTGGATCTGAATTTGATGTGCGATTTGATAGTAAATAAGCAGAAATGTGCAGTTGCGATGTTGATGATCAGCAGCAAGTTGGCGGGAAAAATAATATGGAAGGCCTAGCCTATGAATGAGCTGCAATTTCTACAGGTTGGTTACAAGATTTTGCTCTACAGTCAATATGAGTTAGTTTCTCTCTTTGGAGCTTAATCTAACTGCCTAAGTTGTGGATTCTAAAATTTAGCCTAACAGTGCCAGACTGGGTTAACAGTGTACTATAGAAGTTTTCCCAATATAGGCAACTGGTACAACTAAGTTTGAGTTCAAAATGGCCAAAAATAGCTCTGTACCCCTTCCATCCCTACTGGGAAGCTGGTGACTAAATGGTGGCTTTTGAAGAATGGCATGATTTTTTGGATAGCTATTTCGTGATTAATAATGTTAGTGATGATAAGAAGTATAATTATATTTGGACAGTTGTTTTGATCAGGAGCATGGTGGAAAATACCTTCTCACACAGGTATGTAGTGAGAATGGAATGATCTCCAGTGCTACCCTTGCCAGTCCAGGGTACGCTAACAACTAATCATACCAAAACCAGACAGCAGTAATGTATGAAATTTTGTGTGACAACCCTGGTCCATCTGCAGAGAGTACTTTGCCATGGTAGTCTCTAGGTGCAAGAGATGAGCAACAGTATTTTCTGCAAGCATGAGAGAAATAAGACAATAAGTCTTATCTCCTGATTTCTCTTCAAGGATAGGAAAGCTTCCCACACTCCCTCCTTGTATTCAACACTTCCAGAGTGAGAAATTTCTCTTGAAGGCTTCTACCTTCGCTGTACAAACAATATAACTGGCAAACATGCCTTGCATGGACAAGCTGAGGTCATTAACTTGACTGAAAATATCTTCCAGATAGGAGAGAGAAAAGATTCACGTTTTATTCTCAAAATTTTCAGTGAAGTTACTCTGATACTTTCAGAGAAATATTGCAATCTCATCATTGAGCTCTGCAAGACAGGTCAGGATTTTCCCACGGGCTATCACCGCACTTCTATGTGGAATAGAAGAACTTGATGTTTACTTTGCATCTTGTTCCATACTCCAAAACAGGAATTCATTTAAAATCGTGAGAAAAAGTGGAGGTTTTATTACTCAAACTTAGATGTCCGACATGGCGTGTTCTACTCCAGTGAAAAAAAACAAAACAATA
>JAXCGZ010005214.1:0-10000 GCA_037179515.1 Halocaridina rubra
ACGAAGGAAGCTCTTTCTCCCTCCCTCACCCCTCACCCTTTTCTCGTTTCTTGTTGCCACGCTACAATTGACTGCAATTCTAATATTCAATTCAATCAATTATTCAATCCACAAAATTAAAAAAAGAATATATGCTTTCTGAATGAAAATCATCTTTTTGAACTTTTTAAATTTTTTACTTATTTTTCAATTTACAAGGGGGAAAAGATTATATACCATTTCAGAACAGTTTGGGGGGAGATATTTTTTTCACTGAAAACAAAATTACGGTACCACTGATCTTGCATTTAATTATACATCTGCTCTTGAAAACTTTTTATTTTTATCATTACAGTTAACAAAATTCTAACTAAACTGCCAAAGGCCCGATTTTTTAAACAATGTAAACCGAGGATCCCCCCATTGTTAGTTAGCTAGACACACAAATGTATTTCATAAGCGCATCTGACGCGGTTCTGTGTATGGCTAGGTAGCCATACACAGAACCGCGTCAGATGCGTTTATGAAATCCATTTGTGCGTCTAGCAAACTAACAATGGGGAGATCCTAGGTTTACACTGTTTAAGAAATCGGGCCAAAGTCTTGGAAGAGAAAGATAATCAATAACACGCGGTTCAACAAAAGGAAAATGCACTTCTTACTTCCAATAGGAGAGAAAAAGCCTATGGCAGTAAATAAATACTCGAGTAAAACTGGAGACAGTGTCACCAATGATGTCTGAGATGCGCTTTCTCCGATTGATCCAAAAATTCGATTTAAAATGAGGAAAAGGAAAATGCGGCTCAATGTTAAAAAAACCGCCAAGCACAATCTTAATAAATTAAATAAAAAGGCTATTTGTAAAAAAAAAAAAAGTTGAATGTTTTTTTCACTGGTATAATCACAATAGAACAGACGTAAAATTACCCAATTACCATTCAATATTCATATAGCTTAATACAAAATAAGATGATTAATAAAAAAAAAATAAAAGTACGAGCAAATTTTGAACTTTCAGTTATCGCAGCATATATATATATATATATATATATATATATATATATATATATATATATATATATATATATATATATATATATATATATATATATATATATATATTATGATTGCGACACCAGAACGGCCCCCCCCAAAAAAAAAAAATATAATAAAGCTGTCCTCATCGGGCCTGGCCACGAAAAAAACAAAGTAAAGAGAAAGAGAGATAAGGAGTGTTGCGACTTGTCAGATATGAAGGGATAGTAAGAGATGTGTAAAGAATATCAAAGAATATTCGGTGTTGATGAAGGTACCGAGAAAGAGTTGTTACTGAAGGAAGACTTAACACTAAACTGTCTTGGAAATTCCTATTTAAGTCCAAAAGACCCCTCAGCTGTGGTGCCGCAACGAGCGGTTGGTGCCATGGGCCAACCCACTACACGGAATATATATATATATATATATATATATATATATATATATATATATATATATATATATATATATATATATATATATATATATAATTTCAAGGAGACTGGCAACAACATTATTAATTCCAAATATATATCTCTGTGGAAGAAGCATATGGATATCACCCGGGACGGAGTAAAGTGACAACATTCATAAGGTGGTATTTTCATCTACTCTACATCAATGCTGTTTACACGGAGAAGGTAGCGGTGTCCTTCAGGTTCTAACCCCAGTCATCTCATCATTGACGGTTCACCACCTTACAATTTCTCCAAGTTAAAGCGACTTGGGTACAAACAAAAGGATGAGGCGTCCCAGTGTACAAAGAGACGTTAACTTTGGTGTCCATGTAACAGTCCCTGTCAATTCGACATGCTTAGTCTGTACACCATTAGGGTAAGGTCACAGTGAATGCGATCAGCTTGATGGGTAGAGGTTTGCCCAACGGGGTCAGAAGCAGAGCAAACACGTCATCTAGTGTGAGTAGCCATAAAGAGTGAGGCTGCAAGATTAAGACCACTCGCATTAGATGACATAGGTTAGTTCATGCCGCCGACCCGTTAGGCAACCCGCTATCCTCTGCAAGCCATAAAAATCGCATTCAGTGTGGTCGTACCCTTAAAAGAGTACTTGAGGGAGGGCTGTGTCAATGGGGAAACAGTGTCTTCAAGACCTTTTGTATCCATTTTGGTAAAATTGCCAGTCACAAAGCTCTTACTAATGCGACAACTACGGAGCATGGGCAAATGGAATACGAATTATACGTATTCGCGGCAACACTACTTCTGATTACGATCATAATGTCTAATGAAAGTGAAAAATTTAGGGAATTAGATAAAAAACTTACAGGCAATTAAACTAAGAGATGAAGCTAACAAGGTATTACATGGGTTTTACTGTGAAACCACATATAAATAATAATAATAATAATAAATCATTTATTTCCTACTGTCTGAATTCGAACCTTGGACCTGTTAACAGAAGTCCACAGCTCAGTGTCTGAGCCATAGAAGTCACAAAAGAGAGAGAAATGGCACTTCTAGTGGTGTGAGATATAAAGAGGGAAATATTGCTCCACTTATACTATGAAGTTTTACCTCTCTGCCGACCCACCATCGACCAGCGCACATGTAATTCTCCTCCTCAGTATGGACCACAGCATTGGTATGAAATCAAATATTTAAATATCTCCACATCTTTGTAACTATATAAAAGCGCGCTTGCATTCTGTTCCAATAATAATATTAGAATTACAATACCAAGATTTGACTCCAGACTAAAGGTAAGTAATAATTAATTATTATTGTAATAATGATAAAAAAAAAAAGTTTGCAAGTCCAAGGTTCGAATCCCGATATTAGAAGATAAATATTTTGACTAATAATACTGATGAAGATATTATGGTAAGTACTTACGGCTACACAAACAATGACTTTCCCCCACTTCATTACGTCACGTACCTGCAATGAGAATTTTTTTTTTTGAGCCGCGTGATTATGAAAGGTCACATGCTTTCATATTTAGCTTAATATACTAAAGTAGGTCGAAAAAGAGAGAGAAAATGAGGGATAACAAAGATTTATTTCTTTTTTCTTTATGATTAGAATCTTCATTAATCACACGAAGTCGGCAGAGGGAGGTTGCATCTTGTTGTTCTTGTATTAACGATAGTGAGGGAGTTGGGCCGGTGGGGGGGGGGAAACGTTGAGGAGATGATGGAAGGGGAGAGAGGTAAGAGTTAATTAACCTGCATAAGTCAGATAAGATCAAAGTTTTTAGGTTCCCATCGGATTTCCCTCGGTGCAATGAAACCCAAGCAAATTCTACCCGAAGGGAACTCAACCTGGGTTCCAGGGGGTGGGGAATATCCTCGAATTCGCCTTCTTTCTTCATCCTTATGCAGGGGGGGGGGAACACAAGAGGAAAATTGATAAGACATCTTTCTCTCTCTTGATCTATTACTCTATATATATATATATATATATATATATATATATATATATATATATATATATATATATATATATATATATATATATAAACAATAATAATAATATATATATATATATATATATATATATATATATATATATATATATATATATATATATATATATATATATATATAAATAATAATAATAATAATAATAATAATAATATATATTATATATTATATATATAATATATATATTTATATATATATATATATATATATATATATATATATATATATATATATATAAAACACAGATAAGCACATTACATATGTGAAAACATGAAGCCTTTTTACCCCCACAGGGACTTGATCCTACGACTTATAATTACTAAACCAAGGTTCTACCAGCTACAACACTGAAGGTTTAAAAGGAAACAGACCTTATAGCTTATATCTGCTATGCATAGGAATGAACGCATTCTATCTGAATGCTACTATGTTCATATTACAATTTTCCCAACCTCAATCGTGGTTTCGCTTTCGCATTTAATTCAACACCCAATCTCATTCAGGACCAACAATAACCAAACAAGAACATTACATAGGCGAAAACATGAATCATTTTTACCCCGGCCAGGACCTGAACCTGGGACTTATAATTACTAAGCCAAGGCGCTACCAACTACACCACAGAAGTGAGTGAGGTTGGGGAAACTGTAATATGAAATAGTGGCAATCTGATAGAATGCGTTCATTCCTAAGTATAGCAGATATAAACTATGGGTCTGTTTCCTTTTAAAACTTATGTGGTGTAGTTGGTAGCGCCTTGGATTAGTAATTATAAGTCCTGGGTTCAAGTCCGTGTCGGGGTAAAAATGGTTCATATATATATATATATATATATATATATATATATATATATATATATATATATATATATATATATATATATATATATATATATATATATATATATATATATATATATATATATATATATATAATTTCAAATTATTCAAGAAAACCAAAATTATCCCCCATAAATTATATTCAAACCTATTTTTCTTAATAAAAACCTTAATACCAATACAACACATTTTTTAAATAACAGGCTATATAAAAAAATGTCAAACACTTGATATATAATTAAAAGGGAATCCATAATATTTACCTACTTCATATCCTGATACCTATTGTTTTTCAAATCTCTGGAAAAATAATATTTTTGACTTACTTGATAAACGTAGAGGCCTTTACAAATAAATAAATAAATAAATAAATAAATAAATAAATAATATATATATATATATATATATATATATATATATATATATATATATATATATATAAGTACAAACTGTTAGCATACAGCACTAAATAGTAAGGAAGCCTATCAGTGAAACAAAACTTATAAAACAATGCTATATTTCGGATCCTAACTGGATCCCTTGAGAGGGGTTCAAGTTAGGATCCGAAATATAGCATTGTTTTATAAGTTTTGTTTCACTGATGGGCTTCCTTACTCTCCCTCTCTCTCTCTCTCTCTCTCTCTCTCTATATATATATATATATATATATATATATATATATATATATATATATATATATATATATATTGTGTGTGTGTGTAAAAGGTCTCTAAAAATAAGAAGAATAAAATAATTAATTAATATAAACAACACAAAAATAAATTCACAAATAACTATCTGAAACAAAGGGGATTTTTCTATTTGTTCAGTTTTACTTCATGAAAAAAAAAAATCCAAAAGTCTGTAACAAAATACAAACTCGGCGTGCAATCTTCGTTTTAAAAAGTTCAACGATTATAAAACAAAACTATTCATACACAAAAAGGAAGTGAGCTTATGATATATATATATATATATATATATATATATATATATATATATATATATATATATATATATATATATATATATATATATATATATATTCCTTTCTTTCTTTTTTCACCAGGACAGGTAATAACGCCCGCGTCAATAATGACCCGGCACGAGAAATACACAAAGAAAGAAAAGAAAAGGGTTAAGGACAAGGCAAAGATGAGGTAATGTTACACAAGGGCAACGACAGACAGAAAAAAGTAGTTGAAGTACAAATGACCTAGGAATATGGAGGATTAGGCCCTGAAATGTCGATAGATACGCTTTTTGAAGGAAGATAGGTCATAAGAATTCGTATGGACAGAAGGAGGAAGAGAGTTCCAGAGTCTGGAGGTAGATGGGAAGAAGCAGTCGCTGCACCAACCAATCAGCGAGCTACAAATCTCCACACAGTACCTGTGAGATGAGGCTGCTTGGCGAGTGTTACGCGGCCTCGACAGTGGAGGAGGAATGCAACTCGCCAACTCATCAGTTCAGCAATGGAAGTAGTAGCGATAAAAAAGAGAAGGGGATGATACCTTACGGCGAAAATAAAGAGAATCCAGATTAGAAGTAAGAGAAAGATCATTCATGAGTCTGACTACCTTAGATTCAACTCTATCAAGGAGATAAGTATATGAAGAAGCACCCCAGAAGTGTGGGCAGTATTCTAAGCAGGGATGGATACAACCTTTATAGATTTTAAGTAACTGAAAAGAGGAAAAGTAATGACGAAATCGAAACCGAAATCCCAAGTTTTTGAATGAAGTCTTAAAAATTTGGATTATGTGATTTTTCCCAGGCAAGTTAGAGGCTATATGGATTCCTAATATGTTGACAGAATTAAGAGGGTAAATTTCGTTAGTCTCGAAGCCAATAGGGTTATCAGGAGAAGAAAAATAAAAGAGATAACCCGAAACTGTCTTGAAGGCATTGAATTTAACTAAATTTTGAGTGCCCGACTCAAATACCCTTTGCAAATCGGAGTTGAGAGTAGAAGAATGAGTGATACAAGACTGATTACGAGTAGCAGATGAAGGTTGTGCAGAAAAGGCAGAGGAAAAGTGAAGGGTAGAATCGTCAGCAAAGGCATGAAGAAGAGAGGAAGATGGGGATGGTAGAAGATCATTGATGAAGAGAAGGAACAGAGTAGGTGAAAGAACAGAGAGAGCCCTGTAGAACACCACTGGTAACAGAGAAAGGGCTAGATGTCACACCATCAACAACTACAGATATAAAACGGTCAAAATGATAACTGGAAATCAGAGAACACAGAGAAGAGGTAAAGACATAGGCAGGGAGTTTGGCCAACAGAGCCTTGTGCCAGACTCTGTCCGAGATGATGACCATACATGAGAAAGATAGGGAAGGAGGTCACCAGTGGATCTTGCCTTGTGGAAGCCGTACTGGTGATCAGAGATAAGTGAGTTAGATTCAAGGCACTTGAAGAAGTGAGCATTGAACAAAGTTTTGAAAACTTCAGCAGTAGAGGAGTTGGGGCAATAGGTCTGTAGGTTGAAGGAATTGAGTGGTCACCCTTCTTAGGAACATGTTGAACTAGAGCATGCTTCAAAGATGAAGGATAGATACTGGTTGACATAATGAGGCAAAAAAGACTGCAAAGCACGGAAGCCAGTTCATCTGCAAACTCCTTAAGGAACCTTGCCGGGACACCATCAAGCCCAGATGCCTTGTTCGTCTTTAGCGAGCGAAGGGCATAAAGGAAACAAAACGAGCTCAAAATTGTTACCCTCCATCGGTTTGTCAGTCTATCATTGCTATGCTTTATTTCGTAATAGTATATATATGCCAAACAGAGCAGGTCCACAAAAGCGTAGACGTGATAATGAAATACAACTACCGTGCTACAAGCTGCGCATATATTAATAACCTCAATATATGTGTAGCTACTGGTCCTTATGACGGGGGTGATCACAGACTGGGGCTAGTCAAGCGGTGGGCTCGATCACGAGCTTGTTCATCTTCCGAGACTCACGGCTGGATTTTTCAACGTTCAACTCTGTATCATACCCTTAAGCTCGGATTAATGGAGATGGCTGGAGGTAGAATGGTCACCTAGATGTAAAAATTAAGCCAGAATCAACACTACTCTCTAAGAGGGCAGTAATTACACAGCCACCCTAAATGAAAAAGGGATAGGCTGCTGAGAAACGAGAACAAGCAATGGAGATGCTACAGGAAAATACACAGGTGTCATAAATATGAGTTCGATAATTAAAGTTTTTCTATGGCCAGAAAAACAATTATTTATAGTTTTTTACTAAGAGGATTTAATTTTCTAGTCTCTATTGAGATAGGAGAAATCTTAACACATTAACAAATACGAAGAATGAGAATCCAAGTTATAAATTTGTAGGACGCTCTATCTTTTTCCTTATAGCACACAAACATGAAATAATAAATGCGAAGTAATTATATATATATATATATATATATATATATATATATATATATATATATATATATATATATATATATATATATATGATTCAATTCACGAGAAACACGTGAATATTGTGCATGGTTATGGCAACGTAAGGAAATCGAAATAAATTTTGAGGTCCTAAGTGCATAGTACTTGCAAGTGTATTCCTTATCTTCAAAGGAATTTTATCTTTACAAATGAATGAGGCGATATATATATGCGTACAGAAAACAGGTGAACAAAGGAAATTAGCAATCCATCAAAGGAAGTTATGTGCAAGACCATACCACCATATGTGTTATGCCTTTGGTGAAGGTGTGAAAACCAGGTAAATTAGATATGGTCAGTGGTAGGAGGAAACGGGAACATATTAATTGCTAAAAAATAGTAATAACAGTGACCAAACATGCTAAATTTAATAATAATAATAATAATAAAAGTAATAATAATAGTATTAATAATCACACTATTAATATTAGTTGCAATAATAATAATGAGAACAATAAATATAATAATTATAATAGAGATAATACTGACCAACAATAACAGTAACAGTACATCAATAAGGACTATGATATAAACAGTAATCACGAAAAAACAGAAAAGCAAAAATTAATAATAATAATAATAATAATAATAATAATAATAATATTACAAATACTAACAATAATATTATTATAAAGCTAATGATATAATAATTTTGAAGTAAAAATAATAATGGTAAAATAATAGTAATAATATAAGAAAAGAAAATACTTAACAGAAATTGTTTTTAAATAAGAATAAATCAATTATACATAAAAGGAACATTATGCTATTTCCAGAATTACTTTTTTCAACTTGAATGAAGCATACTTGATAATATGGGACCAATTACAAATAAACTATGACTTAAGTAAAGATTTCGGTGCTCGGTTAATTATTGCAGATTCCCAGATTTTTCTAGTCATAATATCATTACGTCTTACTTAGAAGCATTGTTCCAGTTAATATGGTGATTGTAATCAGCATAATACTTGAACAAAGCACTGCAAGACTGACAATTTACCTGGATTTAACACCTTCCCCAAAGGTATAAATTATATAGTGGTATGCTCTAGCACATGACTTCCTTTGATGGGTTGCTAATTTCCTTTTTTCTCCTATTTTCCGTATGTATATATATCGCCTCATTCGTTTCTACAACTCACATTCCTCCGAAAATATGTAATACACTTGAAAGTACTAAGTACAAAACCATTCATATATATATATATATATATATATATATATATATATATATAAATAATCTGTTAAATAAAACATTTACATAAATAGGAAGCTCACCTCCAATCTGTGTATTTGTCTGTACTGACCACGTGGGACCGATCACCTGTATATTTGGTCTTAATCTTTTCCCTTATTTTTCCAAATAGTTGGAAAAAGATAATCGGACTCATTATACTATGTATGGCTTCACTGGGATTACCTTTTGGGTGAGTTATTGGACGTGTTTCATTCAATATTTTCTTGATACAATTCTTTCAAGATTTTTGAAGTAGTAGTGGAAAGATAGAAATAAAACGCTTTCTTTACGGATAAAAAAATAATTAAATGTGTTTGTGGTTATCGCTAAAACTTGTTAGATAATGTTAACCTTCAACCATCTTCAGAGCCCTTTGTTTTTAATTTCAAGCTTGTTTTTCCTTATATATATATATATATATATATATATATATATATATATATATATATATATATATATATATATATATATATATATATTATCAAATAAGCACATTACATATGTGAAAACATGAATAATTCGCTTTTTACGCGTTTATAATCCACGAAATTGGAATAACACCCCTAAAAAAATAATAGTAAAAAAAATACGAAATTCGCGAATAATGCCCATGCAAAAAACAATTTGAAGAAGAAAAAAATTAATTTTCGTAAATAATCGACCGCCTCGGAGTCACTTTTCCGCCATGCTCCTCCTCTTCTACCGCTTAATGCGATCGGATATTATGAAGATAATGAAAAAAGCATTAACAACATAACAGCAAACAAATTTGCAATATGATATCGTCAGGGAAATAGCATGCGAGGGTGCATCAGCTGATACAGAGGTGGCAAAACGTTTGCAGACAGAGGTTCGTTCTCCCGCATCCTCCTCCTCTTTAACCGCTCAATGTGACTGGATATTATGAAGAGCATTGGAAAAAAAAAAAAAAAAAAAAAAAAAAAAAAAAAAAAAAAAAAACACGATATACTATCGTCAGGGAAATAGCGTGCGAGTGT
>JAXCGZ010005214.1:15000-16158 GCA_037179515.1 Halocaridina rubra
AAATACGTATGTATGAAAAATATCTTATGTATGAAAAATATCTTAAGTTTCTTCTTACGTATCACTAATAATAAGACTTACTTTCAAGGATCAGCTATAAACGTTTCATTGATTGATGTTTGTAGGGCTAAACGAGTAGGTAACGGCTGAGATCTGTCCTTCATAGAAAACTACGAAAGAGAAGGAAAGCTAATGACAAATTTCGCAATGGTAAAAGGTATGACTCGGTAAAGAGACGAAAATTCTCACCATGTGTAATTCTCGTATACTTCAAACTGTTTCGAAACACCCTGTAATGTATTTATGATATATAATATGGCCGAGTCAAAGCATATACCTCACGTCTTGACTCTTACCGGTGCTAAGATAAGAAGGGAAGGTTCTCAGTTCTCTCGCTCCGCCCCCATGGACTAGACTCTTACGATACGCAAAGAAATAACGGCGGTAATACTCTCGCCCCACACCAGATAGGAAAAACATGTGTAAAAAAAAGAAAGAAATAATGAAGTATGGCGACAAAGAACGCTAAACCGCTCACGTGGACAAAACCCACCAACCACACATTATTTCAATAGCGTTTTTTACATATTCAGCGCGGCAAACTCAAGTGGATTGGGAGAAGAAAAACATATATATATAAATATATATATATATATATATATATATATATATATATATATATATATATATATATATATATATATAATCTCCCAAAACTAAGTTGCTTTCTTACAAAAAGCAACATTTTACAATAATAATAGTAATAAAATAATAATAATAATAATAATAATAATAATGTTTCTCATAAAATGTTAAATTTGACAATAATTATGAAAGTAGTAGTAATAATACCAATAATAATGATAATAAATCATGAGACTTAGTATGACAATAATTATCATTAATAATTGGCTACCATGGCCGAGTGGTATTGCTTGAGACATTGACTCGTCAGGTCGCGGATTCGTGGCCCGCAACGGTCAGAGGTTAGAATGGGCATTCAAGTAGGGTAACGGTCACAGCTGTCAAAACTAAAGTAAATTGCAAAAAAGCACCTAGCCCTTAGTAGAAAAAGGAGTCTGTGACGTGAAACCGTATGTTCCCTATACAATATCACCTATGCCAGTTCAATTGTTTTCCAAGATTTCAACCTAACAT
>JAXCGZ010005215.1:0-5000 GCA_037179515.1 Halocaridina rubra
GAGGACAACTAAGCTCTTCCTTGCATTCCTTTAATATTCTGGCATATATTCCATCAGGTCCCGGAGATTTATGAGCCTTTAATTTATCTATTTCTTTTATTACCTCCTCTCTCGTAATATTTATTGAACTAAGTATATTATCGGGACTGTCTCTGTAAATGGATTCTACTTCCGGAATATTTTCCAAGTTTTCATTTGTAAATACAGATAAGAAATAATCATTTAAACATGTACACATCACTTTATCGTCATCTGTGATATGGCCATTGGCTACTTCAATTGGTCCGACTTTTTCCTTAAATTTTGTTTGATAATGTTGATAAAACCCTTTAGGATTTTCTTTAGCTTCTCCTGCTATTCTAACTTCGTATTTTCTTTTCGACTCTCTATCTTTTTAACTTCCCTGTTTAACTGTATATATTGCTGCCTCACATGCTCTTCACCTCTTTTTAGTTTCCTGTATATTCCTCTTTTAATACCTATAAGATTCTTTATTCTATTGTTCATCCATTTAGGGTCATTTTTTCTTGATCTGCAATGTTTCATGGGAATATAGTCTCTCTGACTATTCTTAAGAGTCATGACAAAATTGTTATATTCCTCATCCAAATTTATATTAACTGACGGGCTGCTGTTCTTTCCTGTGAGAGAATTTAATGTATTGATCTTATCTTGTGATAATCCTTGGCATGTGGTACTCATTCGAAGCCGAATGAAAGGGAGCGGCAAGGGATAGCGGTAGCACTAGAATCCAACTATATACCTGACATACAGCCAGGGCCCAAGCCCCTCTCCAATCACGTGGACCTAGTGATCTCCAGGCAATGGCTGCATAATCAGGTAGACCCATAGGAAATCACCGACCCCCAAATGAGAAGGTGAAAGTTAATCCAACCTCAGGTCAAGATCGAACCTGAGGCATAATGATGAGAAACTTTATTTGACCACTAAGACATCTATCAAAATTCCTGAGTAGGGAATTTCATTAATAAATAAAGATTAAATAGTCATAAAAGTTAAAGAGAGATTAACTGTTAGAGTCTTATAGTCTCGGACATTAGGAACCGGGATTTAAAAGTTAATTAGCTCCAGAGACTTAATGTTGCATTTCTCTCTCTCTCTCTCTCTCTCTCTCTCTCTCTCTCTCTCTCTCTCTCTCTCTCTCTCTCTCTCTCTCTCTCTCTCTCTCTCTCTCTCCTTTCATATATCATATATTTTTAATTTTCCCCTTACAGAAACCAAGCTCATAAACACACTTTTTCTCCATTAGCATTCACTACACATTTAATGCTGTACTCAATGGACCTGCTGGGTTGTCAGGGGGTTTCTATCACAGGAGAGACACCACTATCCCCTCCTTATCCCCTTAATATTCTTGCGGCATTAGAATTATAATTGAAAATATATGTGGTACCAATATTTAAAAAAGGAGAACGTGTTAAAAAGAATAATTATAGGCCGGTTAGTTTAACGTCAACAGTGGGTAAGATTCTAGAATCCATAATTGCAAATAAAATAAGGGCACATCTAGAATTACACAGACTGATAAAACTTTCACAACACGGGTTTCTTAAGGGTTTTTCGTGCCTTACAAACTTACTGTCTTTTTATTCAGAAGTTTACGAGGCAGTAGATTGTGGCAAAGAATATGATACAATATATCTAGATTTTAGCAAAGCTTTTGATAGAGTTCCTCACAAAAGATTAGTTAAAAAGCTGGAAGCTCATGGTATAGGAGGAGCTGTGCTCAGATGGATCAAACAATGGTTAAAAGACAGAAAACAGAGGGTTTGCATAAATGGAGAGAAATCAGAGTGGGGCTCGGTTACAAGCGGGGTACCACAAGGCTCGGTACTGGGTCCTCTATTATTCATCGTATATCTAAATGATCTGGATTCGGATATCAGTAGTAACCTAAGTAAATTCGCAGACGACACTAAAATAGGTAGAACTATAAATGGAAAAGAAGACATTCATGCTTTACAGGAAGATCTAAATAGATTATCTGAATGGTCGGACAAATGGCAAATGGAATTTAATGTTGAAAAATGTAAAGTAGTTAAAATGGGTACTATAAAAGACAATACTAGTTATAAGAACATAAGAACATAAGAATAGAGGACACTGCAACATGCCTACTGGCACACACGAGGCAGCTCCATTTTTGAATTGTATTTTCAGCATGTCTAACCTATTCTATTCTACTCTACTTATTTATTCTGTTTTTCTTTTTATGATTTTTCTAATAAGCACTAACCTATTCATACCCACCCTACCTCTGTCATATGTCTATCTAATCTACATTTGAAGGTGTCTAAGGTATTGGCATTTACTATCATACTAGGAAGCTTGTTCCATGCATCAGCTACTCTATTACCAAACCAATTTTTACCAATTTCCCTTCTGAACCTAAATTTATCAAGCTTAAATCCATTATTACGAGTTCTGGTTTGATCATGAATTTTTAAAACTTTATTAATATCTCCCTTGTTAATCCCTTTAAACCATTTATACACTTCAATCATATCCCCCCTAACTCTTCGCCTCTCTAGAGAATGTAGATTAAGTTTTTTTAATCTGTCCTCATATGGTAGATTTCTGATATTGTGTATCATCTTGGTCATTCTTCGTTGCACTCTCTCCAAGGATTCAATTTCCATTCTATAATAGGGTGACCAGAATTGCACAGCATAATCTAAATGGGGCCTAACTAATGCAAGATAGAGCTGCAAAATAACTTTTTCCGTCCTATTGCTGACGCTTCTTGAGATAAATCCTAAAATTCTGTTTGCTTTATTTCTGACTGCTGTGCATTGCTCTCTTGGCTTAAGACTACTACTCACAAGAACTCCCAAATCCCTTTCACACTGAGAACTCATGATTTCATGGTTATTTAGCTTATAACTAGTATTGTCTTTTATAGTACCCATTTTAACTACTTTACATTTTTCAACATTAAATTCCATTTGCCATTTGTCCGACCATTCAGATAATCTATTTAGATCTTCCTGTAAAGCATGAATGTCTTCTTTTCCATTTATAGTTCTACCTATTTTAGTGTCGTCTGCGAATTTACTTAGGTTACTACTGATATCCGAATCCAGATCATTTAGATATATGATGAATAATAAGCTAAATAACCATGAAATCATGAGTTCTCAGTGTGAAAGGGATTTGGGAGTTCTTGTGAGTAGTAGTCTTAAGCCAAGAGAGCAATGCACAGCAGTCAGAAATAAAGCAAACAGAATTTTAGGATTTATCTCAAGAAGCGTCAGCAATAGGACGGAAAAAGTTATTTTGCAGCTCTATCTTGCATTAGTTAGGCCCCATTTAGATTATGCTGTGCAATTCTGGTCACCCTATTATAGAATGGAAATTGAATCCTTGGAGAGAGTGCAACGAAGAATGACCAAGATGATACACAATATCAGAAATCTACCATATGAGGACAGATTAAAAAAACTTAATCTACATTCTCTAGAGAGGCGAAGAGTTAGGGGGGATATGATTGAAGTGTATAAATGGTTTAAAGGGATTAACAAGGGAGATATTAATAAAGTTTTAAAAATTCATGATCAAACCAGAACTCGTAATAATGGATTTAAGCTTGATAAATTTAGGTTCAGAAGGGAAATTGGTAAAAATTGGTTTGGTAATAGAGTAGCTGATGCATGGAACAAGCTTCCTAGTATGATAGTAAATGCCAATACCTTAGACACCTTCAAATGTAGATTAGATAGACATATGGCAGAGGTAGGGTGGGTATGAATAGGTTAGTGCTTATTAGAAAAATCATAAAAAGAAAAACAGAATAAATAAGTAGAGTAGAATAGAATAGGTTAGACATGCTGAAAATACAATTCAAAAATGGAGCTGCCTCGTGTGTGCCAGTAGGCATGTTGCAGTGTCCTCTATTCTTATGTTCTTATGTTCTTATGAAAATAAGAAAATATTTTTAAATATACTACAGGGACAAATTACTTTATACTAGCTCTAAATATCCTATCAGAGGCGATATTTTGCTTTGAATAAAGATGCTTTTTGAGCTGAGAAAAGTAGTTTTAGGGCAAAATTACTCTAAGAGCAAACCTAAGTCTTTCTTAAAACATCAGAAAAATAAAATAAAATCTGATCTACCCTCTGATATTGGAAACTCATAATTTTCTTCCAAAGTATTAAGATATGTATTTATGTATGTATGTATGTATGCATGTATGTATGTATGTATGTGATTACCTAATTGTGATTACCTAATTGTGTTTACGGGAAAGAGCCCAAAGCTCGTATCTTCCCGTCTCCTGATCGGGTTCCATTTTTAGACTTAGTGATACTTATCATACCTGTCCTTAAAACTATGGATTGAGGTAGCATTAACTACCTCCTCGCTTAGCGAATTCCAATTATCAACTACTCTTACACTGAAAAAGTATTTCCTTACATCCTGCAAACAAGTTTTCTTCCGAAGCTTCAAACTATGACCTCTGTATGTATGTATGTATGTATGTATGTATGTATGTATGTATGTATGTATGTATGTATGTATGTATGTATGTATGTATGTATGTATGTATGTATGTATGTATGTATGTATGTATGTATGTATGTATGTATGTATGTATGTATGTATGTATGTATGTATGTATGTATGTATGTATGTATGTATGTATGTATGTATGTATGTATGTATGTATGTATGTATGCATGTATGTATGTATGTATGTATGTATGCAAGTATGTATGTATGTATGTATGTATGTATGTATGTATGTATGTATGTATGTATGTATGTATGTATGTATGTATGTATGTATGTATGTATGCATGTATGTATGTATGTATGTATGCATGTATGCATGCATGCATGCATGCATGCATGCATGCATGCATGCATGTATGTATGTATGTATGTATGTATGTATGTATGTATGTATGTATGTATGTATGTATGTATGCATGCATGCATACATGTATGTATGTATGTATGTATGCATGTATGAATG
>JAXCGZ010005215.1:10000-15000 GCA_037179515.1 Halocaridina rubra
AGATTTGTCTCCAGAAATACATATAAATGGCATAGTAAGGGCAACATATGCATTCTTATCAAATGTAAGGGTAGCCTTCAGGCACAAGGACAAGGAAATGTTCAGAAATATTTATGTAACCTATGTGAGGCCAAAACTCGAATATGCAGCCCCCTTTTGGAATCCGCACTTGAAAAAGCACATAGCTAAGCTTGAGAAAGTTCAAAGACATGCCACGAAACTGGTGCCAGAAATACGCAATCTCAGTTATGATGAGAGGCTGAGGGAATTAGACTTACCATCACTCGAAGCTAGAAGAGTGAGGGAGGATATGGTGACAGTCTTTAAATTCCTTCATGGTTATGATAGAGTGGATAGGGATCGATATTTTGACATGGCTGGCTCTAGAACTAGAGGTCATAGTTTGAAGCTTGGTAAGAAAACTTCTTTGCAACATGTAAGGAAATACTTTTTCAGTGTAAGAGTAGTTGATAATTGGAATTGGCTAAGCGAGGAGGTAGTTAATGCTATCTCAATCCATAGTTTTAAAGACAGGTATGATAAGTATCACTAAGTCTAAAATGGAACCGATCAGGAGACGGGAAGATACGAGCTTTGGGCTCTTTCCCGTAAACACAATTAGGTAATCACAATTAGGTAATCACACACACACACACACACACACACACTCAGTGTAAGAGTAGTTGATAATTGGAATTCGCTAAGCAAGGAGGTAGTTAATGCTATTTCAATCCATAGTTTTAAGGAGAGGTATGATAAGTATCACTAAGTCTAAAATGGAACTGATCAGGAGACGGGAAGATACGAGCTTTGGGCTCTTTCCCGTAAACTCAATTAGGTAATCACAATTAGGTAATCACACACACACGGAACTGTTCCTCTTAAATTTTTAATTGTTTCGAGTGACTAAGTGCTTAGTGGAAAACTTTACCATAATTTCCCTAAATCTGAAATCCTGCAGAGTATTGTGAGAACAAAACTTATATTTGTTGTATGACGAGACTGTCCAAAATATTAAAGGAAAAAAAAATGAGAACATTTTTCGTGAGGGGAGAGAGAAGCTGCCGTCCAGTTCTGCCTTGAAGGAAATTTAGAAGAGTTGCCAGAGGTGAAGCCATCACATCACATTACCTAATTTTTTGTGTAAACTGGGGAAAGCTCTTAAGCCGTTTACCTGATCCTGTGGTTCCATATATTGTTAAAATCAGTATCCTTCCCATTTATATTAACTTGTTAGTTAGTTTGATACAAGAAAAAATTGAATAAGTAAAAAAAAAAAAATCAAATATCCACCTGTCAACAGTACTGAGTTAAGTTGCCAAGTAGTACAGCTGTCTTATTTTCTTCATTTTTTTTTTTTGCTTTTCTTTTAGCTTTCTCTTTTACTATTTTGTTTTTATTTTGTATATATATTGAGTTAAATGTAAAGTCTAATCTTGTGATAACATACCTTGGTTAGCAAGTGAGTTTATCAGTTAGGAAGAATATATAGCAGAAACAGGTGGGTGCCACCTCAGACACAGGTTCGAATATTTCCTTCAGGTTTGACTTTTGTTTTGTTGCATTTTTTTTCTTTTTCTTTTTATCCTTAAATTACCATGGTCAAGTTTTTAAGTTAAGATGTGTGTTACCAGAAAAGAGATAAACTGAGTCACTAAATAGCACTTATATGGAGACATAAAAATTCGGTGTGAAGCTTAATTAAAAGTTTTTCTCTGTTTTTTTCCTCTTTCTCGTCTTCTTTCTATATTCTGTGAGAGGGAGAACATAAAAATGACGCCATCTCTGTCCCAAACCTCTCCCATCCATGGGTCGGTAGGAGGGGTAGCCATCAGGAGACTCAAACAGAAAATCAAGAATTTAGAGGAAATGGTTATAAGCCTTGATGATAAAATTCAGAATATGGATGGAGAAATGAAAGAGAATGAAACACTCAGAGAGCAAATAAGATCTTTGGAGGAAGCAAATAAATCACAAGGGCAGGAGAGAAAGGAACTAGAAAAAAGAATAAAGAAGCTGGAAGGGGAAAAGAGTCAACTAGAATCTAGACTTTCTAAACAAGAAGATAAAAACAAACAGCTGAATGACAACCTAAAGGAATTAGATGTTATTTCACTGCTCTCTTCTGAGAGAGACGAGATTGCTGCTTGGAATGTCCAGATTAAGGAAAACATTGAACAGTTCAGAAAAGAGTTCCAGGAGCTGAATATGGAAAATGATGCCATGAAAACTTCCTTTGCTGATGCACTAAAGGGGAATGTGGCAGTAAAAGAGGCTGTAAAGGTGGTGGCACTGGAACATACAAACAGTTGACTATAAAGAGACAGTAATCGAAAAAATGAAAGACGTCGTGATGGAAAGGGCAAACCCACTCATCAGACAGGCACTTGATAAGGAGAAGACAGTGGTAATCTCAGGCATAAGCGAGACACAGGAGCCAACATGGCAGGGGAGACTTGAAGAAAATAAAGCTAGGGTTGTAGACCTGATAAGAAAGCTTGGAGTAGTATGTGGTCCTGAGGATATTGTAAACATACACCAACTAGGTAAATATTCGAGGGAAGGAAAGCCGAGACCAACAAAAGTAACCTTTGAGAGAGGGGAAACATGTAGGGAAATATTGTTGAGAAAAAAAAGTCTAAAAGACCTTCAAGAATTCAAAGAAGTGTTCATTAGACAATACAGAACACAGGAAGAGATGGGAAAGATCAAAAACTTGTTGCAAGAGGCAAGAAGGTTAAATGATGAAAGAAATGAAGAAGAGAAGAAAAATTTTCATTACAGAGTTCTTCCAGACAAAGGGGAGATAAAGAAGATAATGACAGATGATCAGGGGATGGGGCCTCATTAAGATTGTTATACACAAATGCTGATGGATTAGCTGGTAAGGCAGTAGAATTAAAAGATAGGATTCACAACAGTAAGGCAGATATAGTAGCAATTACAGAGACTAAGTTGAGTGAGGACATAAACAGTGTCACAGTTTTTCCTAAGGGCTTCAGAATACTAAGGGTTGAATGATCTGAGAGGACTGGTGGAGGGATAGCACTGCTCATAAGTGAAAGGATTCAAGTCGAAGAAATAAACTTGGCTATAGAAAGTGAGTTCAAGGAATTTCTTGTTGCTCGCATAAATACTGGGTCAGAGAGCATTATAATAACTGTTGTATACAACCCACCAAGGAACCAAAATAGGCTTGAAGTTTATGAGGAAAGTCATATAGGTACTATTGAAGTCATAAACTCAGTTGTTAACATGGCACGGGAAAAAAAATGTAGGATTTTGATTATGGGAGACTTTAATCATAAAGAGATAGATTGGATAAATCTTGACCCACACAGTGGTGAGGACTCATTCGGGGCAAGATTCCTAGATTGCGTACAAGGGAATTTCCTACACCAACATGTAATGGAACCAACAAGGGCCAGGGGTGGGGATGAGCCATCACTACTTGATCTAGTGTTCACAGATAATGTGTTGGATATTGAAAAAATTGAGTATGAACCACCAATTGGAAAGAGTGACCACTGTGTGTTGTTGATGGAGTATATCATTGAAGATATTCTTCCTGAGAGTAGAGGCACTGAGGACATGAGGAGGAACTATCCGAAAGGAGATTACATCAAAATGAATGAGCTTTTTGCAGTTATTGACTGGAGAACCTTATTTTACAACAAATCTGTACAAGAAATGTATGACATCTTTTGTGAGAAATATGGGAAGATAGTAGATTGCTGCATCCCTGTCACCAAAGTAGGTGTAATTCATGCCAGAGAGAAATGGTTCGATAATGGGTGTAAAAAAGCTAAGGAGTGGAGAGACAAATGCTGGAAAAGGTATAGGAGGAGAAAAAACATAAATGCCTGGCAAACCTACAAAAGAGCAAGAAATGACTACCTAAGTAAAAGGAGAGAGGCAGAGAGAGACTATGAGAGGGACATCACCAGGCAGGCTAAAGAAAATCCCAAGCTTTTCCACAGCTTTATCAAAGGAAAACTGAAGGTAAAAGAACAGGTTTTAAGGCTAAAGAGAGCGGATGGAAGCATCACTGAGACGGATGAAGAGATCTGCAAAGAATTGAACAAGGAGTTTCAGTCAGTATTTACAGTAGAAAATACCCCACCCCCTCAGATAGCAGTGATAGAAGCTCAAGGGCCGGTATTAGAGAACATCAACCTTACAGCCACAGAGGTATGCAAAGCGCTGATGGATTTAGATGTTCATAAAGCTACAAGTCCTGATGACATATCCCCTCATGTGCTTAAAAAATGCGCAAACACAATATCAGTGGCACTAAGTATCATATTTAAGGAGTCACTGGAGTCGGGGGAGATTCCAAGATGCTGGAAACAAGCAAATGTGATACCTATCTTCAAAAAGGGAAGGAGGGATACGGCTCGGAACTATAGACCAGTTTCCTTGACCAGCATAGTTTGCAAAGTTATGGAGAAACTACTAAGGAAACATATCTCTCTTCACTTGGAATCCTTCAACTTTTTGTCAGTGAGGCAACATGGCTTCAGAGAAGGTAGATCAACAGTAACAAACTTATTAGAATTTTATGATGAGGTAAGCCAAATCTTACAGGAAAGAGAGGGCTGGGCAGATTGCATATTCCTAGACTTCCAGAAAGCGTTTGACACTGTTCCACATGGGAGACTTATTAGGAAGCTGCAATCAATGGCTAGAATAGGTGGAAATGTTTTGGAATGGATAAAAACTTACTTAGAAGGAAGGGAACAGAGGGTTAGAGTAAGACACTCAGTGTCTGAATGGAGAAGAGTTAGTAGTGGAGTTCCACAGGGTTCAGTTTTAGGGCCACTTTTGTTCCTTGTATATGTAAATGACCTACCAGAGTCTGTAAATTCATTCATGAATATGTTTGCAGATGATGCAAAGATTGTGAAGAAAGTAAAAAACGAGAATAATGGTAGAGAACTTCAGGAGGATCTAAATAATCTGCATGAGTGGTCAGCAAAGTGGCTAATGAAATTCAATAC
>JAXCGZ010005216.1:0-16089 GCA_037179515.1 Halocaridina rubra
GTTATATATATATATATATATATATATATATATATATATATATATATATATATATATATATATATATATATATATATATATATATATATATATATATATATATATATATATATATATATATATATATATATATATATATATATATACTACAACTGAAGAGTCTTTAGGACTTAAATAGGACTGTCCAGGACAGTTCGATGTTAAAGTCTTCTTTCAGTTACGGTTCTTTTTCTATGCTTACATCAACACCGAATATTTTTGAATATTCGTTACACATCTTTTATTATCCCTTCACATTTGAGAATTCCCAACACTCCCCATCTCTCTTTCTCTTTCCTTTATGTTTTCTTTGTGCCCAGGCCCGATGAGGGAAAATATATATATTTTTTTCATTTTTGGCCCATCCTGGTGTCACAATAATATATATATATATATATATATATATATATATATATATATATATATATATATATATATAAAATATATATATATATATATATATATATATATATATATATATATATATATATATATATATATATATATATATATATATATATATATATATATATATATATATATATATATATATATATATATATATATATATATATATATATATATATATATATATATATATATATATATATATATATATATATATATTTATTTTGTGAAAAAAAATACTCCTCCTACTATATTAAGGTGGAACTTACAGAGTACAAAATAAGTTACTTTAGTAATAATACATTTCTTTTTGAATTGGCAAAGTCATTCATGACCCTTACTCGAGAGATATACTTGAATATGTTTAACCATTGCAAGACCATTCAGGAGTTCTTCCGAAATAGAATTTATAAGTTAGGTATTTTGTGGCCAAAGGGTTAAGAGTGATCTTGTTCCCGTCGCTTTGGTGACAGTCAATACAGTTTGGAATTCTAGTTCATTTTCCTCACACCGAAATACGAATTATATCATGTCGGTAACTAATCATTCTAGGACTTTCATACGACTTCCTAATATGGCCTCTAGAACTTTTTGACTCTTCTGTAATATGTTTCTCTCTTGTAACATTTTCTATATGTTTTCATGAACAAGTTGGTTTTTCATACACATTTTTATTTCGTCCCAAATGTGAGTTAGCCCCCAAAACTCAAGTTCATCGGGCCGGTCTTACTGCCATTGTTATTTACGATATCCTATATTGTAATAATAGTCGAAGGTTCACTGACACTTATCTGAGAGGTTTACACAACATTTGCATCCATAAGAACGCTAAATACGTGATCAGCTGTATCATTTATTATATATAATTTTCTTGATTAGAGGAGGCTCGTGTCTCAATGATTTCTTTCGTTCTGGTGTACAGGTTTTGCGTTTTTGAGTTGCAAGGATATAATGAATTGCGAAAATAATATGTCTGTGTACAATATTATGGCAATCTGATGCTTATTTCACTAATACTTCCTTCTATACTGACTTGCTAGTCTGTAATAGAGGAAACATTATTAATCATAATATGTTTTTAATGTACTGAGAATACTTCCTCCGTGTTCCCCTGCGTGTTGTAAAAGTCGACTAAATGGGCGGAGCGAAGGGACTGGGTGTCCCCTTCTCTGTATTTACTTCTCGCAACGAGTTAAAATATTTTTCTTTGACTCAGCCACCTTCCTTATAAGGGGAAATATGGCTCTTGTATATAGATAGCTAAATCAATTTACATTTAGGCTCGTTGTTCAGTCATTTTTTTTTTTTTTTGTAATATTGTGACGGAAACGAGTCACCAATGGGCTGAATGTGTCTTGTTGTCAGGATTTTAGTGATTTAGAATACCCACTTTTACTATGAATAAATAGATTATTTAAAGGTGATGTTTTTAAGATGATCTAATTCGTCGGTTACCAAATGCGGCTCGTGTATAGGCACTGTGGAACTGCAGCACCCCCTATTTTCACTATTCAGTATTTGTACATTATATAATCCTTAAGCTTAATGTATAAATTTTCTTTTTATATGTTTGTTTCGTTTTACATAATATTAAAACAACGGCTAAAAAGTTTCTGAAGCAGCACCCCCACTAATTTTAGCTACGAGCCGCCAGTGTCAGTTTCAAGACTATAATATAATGTTATGGTAATTTTCTTGTCGTCTTAGTCCTTTAGGCTTCAGGTTGATTTGCTGTCCACTCTGAGAGTAACAGGAACGTGTATCAACTTTTGTGTATAATATACTGGGTCCAATAAAAATCTGTCTCAAAACTACCACCTGGCGTATTGTTTCATAATAGATATAGTTTAGAGGGTGCTGATCCCCTTAAGTAAAAGAACTGGGGATGTGAGTTGCTGTAATATTTGATAAGATTAGTTGATGTTTACCGTTTTTTGAGTATTTATCCCATTAATGGGATGAACACAGACATGTTGGAATTAAGGCTGGATTTCCTTCATAACGCCCAATGATAGCCTAGGACACGGGTGTGTCACTTTCCCCAGTCAAATGTTCTAACCATTGATCAACTGCAGTCTGCTAATTTTGTGTCACTAGTCATAACCATTCGATAAGGGTTGGTTACAGACAGGATGGAGCTGGGTGAAATTGAGGCTGGGTGCACCTGACGTCCCTTGTTAGGCTCGAACATGGGTTTGTCACTTCCCGAGTCTAGTGTTCTATCTACTGTGCACTGCGGCCAACTGGCATTATGTGTCACTATTAAACTCCATCCGAATAAGGGTGGACATAGACAGGTTGGAGCTGGGGAATTAAGACTGGATGTCCTTCTTAATGGACTGCAGCAGGCAAGGATACGGGTCAGTCACTTCCCTAGCTGAGTGCTCAAACTGAAAAATCACTCCTAAACATAAGTACAGGTGGCCAGTATACATTATTGTAATTGCTCGGTCAATGCCTTTGAATCAATCCAGTTATACATGCAGGCGTTTCGTTTCCATAATTTCTTCAAATATTAATATAAAGATTTTATATTTTTTTCTGATATTTCTCTTATGTCCTCAGACATATTAGTACTTTGTGGTTATATCATTCTCTGATGTTTATATCCAGTATCCTTGTCTACCTATGCAATTTTGTTTTATTCATGGTCTTTTCCTTGCTAAAATCTGCAGCATTTTCCTAATTGTTCTTGTTCCTCTCACTCTCCTTTACCAGCGTTTGTTTATTTCCCTCACCATTGCTTTGATTTGTCTTTTCGTGTCACCATTTCTTGTTAGTGATAATTTTAAGTTTTTTATTTTTCCATTTCCATTCTTTTAATTTAACTTTGAGGTCTTTCTATCTATGTTGTCTTTGACTTTTACATTTCTTCAGTTGTGCAGTATTATCTCCATGCTTTATCATTCCGCATACTTGCTACCATATACTCTTGTTTACTCCATTGCCCTGCATTATATTCTTGTTCCTGATGATATCTTGTCTGTATTTATAATTTGATTATTCCATCATATGCATGTTCTCTCTTTGAAGACTTATTTGTTTGATATTTTTCAGTCCCTTCATTGGCCATTCAGGCAGATGAGATACCAACAAATTCATCATTAGCTAGATGGAATGGAACTCCTCTTCCAGATATGACTGTTTATAGTCTCTGCATGTATCTGAAGACCATCAGAGCCAGAGACAACTATGACACTACAATAAGCTATGCAGTACCTGATAATTTCAATGAGCTATATTTAGGTATGCTTTATCAATTAAGTCATCTGATACCAATTCTTATAGAGTCAAAAATTATATTTGGGCAAAGAGAGTGGGACACATTTGTGCATCTTTGTTTTTGTATCTACGCAGTCACTTCTCATGGATCCAGGTTCTCTTATTTTTTACATATCATTTATCTTTCAGTCATTTAGGAACACAAAATTAGTTATGAAGGTTTTTTAATATTTATAATAATACGTAAAGAGTGACTAACTTTTTATTGTCAGACCTTTGTAATACGGTATGTAAATTTATAAATTGTACGTTTTTCTGAAAGAGTTTAATATTACAGTACTTTGTAGTGTTATATGAAAGAACCTATGAATTTTTTTTTTAAACTGTAGTGTGGGAATGGTTGTTTTGAGTCTATTCCTAGAACATATTCATAAATTTGAAAATAGCTCTCATATTTTTGTTTAACTCCTTTTATATATACATAGTATATTTGTCCTTATCTTTTATTTTCTTTGCAGAGAGGTGCTTAATATTATTATATCTAAATACACTGGCAATCATAATAATTTATCATTCTGTCTGTATCATTCAAGCATACTTGACTTTTTCAGGCTTCAGTTTTCCAGCAGGAACATTTGAAGTGTGGTATGACTATGATCTTGTATCAAGGGCTCATGTTCCTAATGGCCTTCACAAGTGGTGGCGCTTCTGCTACGTGCAAGATATGAAAGAAAAAATGTTTACGTTATATTGGAATGATCGTATATTTAATGGTACAATTACAACACCTGAAAAAATTCGTGGTGGAGGAATATTTATTTTGGGCCAAGATCAAGATGATATGAACGGAGGGTTTTCAGTATCTCAGAGTTTTGGTGGCTTAATTGGAGACTTTCGTCTTTATGATAGAGACATATCCAAGGAAGAAGCCATGGATTTCATTGGATGCTCACTGAGCAATCAGAAAACTGGGATCTTAATTGATTTCTCTGATATATCTTCTCACTGGACTTTAGAGGGCTCTGTTTACGCAAAAGATGTACTACTCACTGATATATGTAAGGAAAATACTGGCTTGCTCGTAATGTTCCCAGAGCCAAGACTCTTTGAAGATTCTGTAGCTTTATGCAGCAACCTAGATGGTAGCATATATGCCCCAGCTACACCAGAAGAGAACAGAAATATATTAGAATATGTGTCATCATATGTATCTGATTGTAAAGATGGCAGTGGTAATGTTATCCATCTTGGTGTCAGAGGAGATAAGGAAACTGAGAGTTATTATTATTATAACAATGGTAGTCAAATTGGATATCACAATCTCTCCTCACAAAATTTTATAGATGGATTTCATTGTATGGGTTACTTGATGACAACTGGTAATGATGGCAAATGGTACCAGAGTAGATGTGAAGTGGATCAACTGTGCACGCTTTGCCATTTTAATGATATTTCTCATCTCAAAGTAAGTGCAACACTTCGTTTTTATATGACTCTTTTGATATTTGAAATTGCTCATTATTTAAGCTGAAGCTGGTTAAATCTCCATCTCCAGTTACATGATGAATTTTTCCATGCAGTTTTTAATTCCATAGAAATTTCTTTTGCACTTTTATACTGTAATATAATTTACCATCACTGAGAACTGGAATAATGAGAAAGAGTTTGCATTAAGGAAATCTAAAAAGTAAGCCTCTTAATAGTCCTTAAATTTTCTACAATAATGTAGCATCTGCCAGATGCTTATTGTGAAAGCTTTATGCTGCTTCTAATAATATGTAAAGCTTAATTTTGTATTTATGTAAAAATATAAAATTAGATGTATCTCTCCAGGTTCGAGGATTGTGCGCCGATTCCCTTTTTGAATCCACTTTCTTGCTTCGTAGAACTGCCGATGGTAAACCAAAATTCCAAGGATTTTACTACTCACTGTTGCAGTGGCTTGATTATACTTGGGAGATGACATACCTGCTTGATCGGAACATTAACGCAACCATGATTGCAACAAGACCTAGTGAGTAAGCTAAAATATACTCAGACTTTAAGTGTAGCCAAAAGTAGTCAGTATGCCTTGACTTTGGTAATATAAGTTAATGAATAGTTAGTACTGATATCACTACCTTTGGATAGTGTGTAAGAAATATTACTCAAATCTTAGCATGTAGACATATTTACACAGTATGAATGACATCTGTACCTGGGATAATAAATATTTATCTATTATATTTATATATGCATTTAACTTACTCGGGAATAACTTTAAATTTTATTACATCATCTAAGAATGAAATAATCTAATATTATTTTATTAATATTCCTTTTCTTAAGTATATAATTATGCAGCTTATGACATTAGTCTCTCTATTCACTAATAAATGAGTAGTTACTTTGGAAATCACATTTTTTTTTTTGAGTGTGACACTGGAACAGGCAATAAAATTGCCCTCATCAATAAAGGCCCAGGACGAAGAAAACATTAAGACAAAGAAAAAGTAAAAGGATAAGGACAAGACATAGATGAGGCAATGATACACAATAGGAAAAGGACAGGCTGAAAAAATAGTCGAAGTACTGAGGACCTAGAGATAGATATGGCAGGATTAGGCCTTGAGATGACTATAGATCCGTTTTTGAAGGAAGATAGGTTATAAGAATTAGGAAAGACAGAAAGGGGAAGAGAGTTTCAGAGTGGAGGTGGATGGGAAGAAGCAGATGCTGCACAGACCAATCTGCGAGCTACAAATCGCCACACAATACCTGCGAGACGAGGCCGCTCGGAGAGTATTATATAGCCTCGGCAGTGGGGGAGGTATGCAACTCGCCAACTCATCAGAGCAGGAATGGAAGTCATAGCGACAGAGAAAAAGTAAAAGGTGAGGGACAAGACAGAGATGAGGCAATGATACACAATAGGAAAAGGACAGGCTGAAAAAATAGTCGAAGTACTGAGGACCTAGAGATAGATATGGCAGGATTAGGCCTTGAGATGACTATAGATCCGTTTTTGAAGGAAGATAGGTTATAAGAATTAGGAAAGACAGAAAGGGGAAGAGAGTTCCAGAGTCTGGAGGTGGATGAGAAGAAGCAGTAAGATAGGTTATAAGAATTAGGAAAGACAGAAAGGGGAAGAGAGTTCCAGAGTCTGGAGGTGGATGGGAAGAAGCAGATGCTGCACAGACCAATCTGCGAGCTACAAATCACCACACAATACCTGCGAGACGAGGCCGCTCGGAGAGTATTACATAGCCTCGGCAGTGGGGGAGGTATGCAACTCGCCAACTCATCAGAGCAGGAATGGAAGTCATAGCGACAGAGAAAAAGTAAAAGGTTAAGGACAAGACAGAGATGAGGCAATGATACACAATAGGAAAAGGACAGGCTGAAAAAATAGACGAAGTACTGAGGACCTAGAGATAGATATGGCAGGATTAGGCCTTGAGATGACTATAGATCCGTTTTTGAAGGAAGATAGGTTATAAGAATTAGGAAAGACAGAAAGGGGAAGAGAGTTCCAGAGTCTGGAGGTGGATGGGAAGAAGCAGTAAGATAGGTTATAAGAATCAGGAAAGACAGAAAGGGGAAGAGAGTTCCAGAGTCTGGAGGTGAATGGGAAGAAGCAGTTGCTGCACAGACCAATCCGCGAGCTACAAATCTCCACACAGTACCTGTGAGACGAGGCTGCTTGGAGAGTATTAAATGGCCTCGGCAGTGGGGGAGGGATGCAACTCGCCAACTCATCAGAGCAGGAATGGAAGTAGTAGCGACAGAAAAGAGATAGGATGATAACTCAAGCTTTCCCCCTCTCATTCGTTCTTATGGTTCTATAGCTTGCTCTCCCACTGACAAAGCCACTCTCTTTGGCTATCATTTTTCTGTCAACTCTTCTATAAATGATTCCAGTGCACCTGTCCCTTATCCTTTCTTCACGCAAAGTTCATAAGGTTCTTCGCTCGCTGAAGACGAACAAGGCATCTGGTCCTGATGGTATCCCTGCAAGATTCCTTGAGGAGTTTGCAGATGAACTGGCTCCCGTGCTTTGCCGTCTTTTTCACCTCATTCTGTCAACCAGTATCTATCCTTCATCTTGGAAGCATGCTCTACTTCAACCTGTTCCTAAGAAGGGTGGCCGCTTGATTCCTTCCAACTACCGACCTATTGCTCTAACTTCCTCTATTGTTAGAGTTTTCAAAACTTTTCTCAATTCTCACTTCTTGAAACGCCTTGAATCAAATTCACTAATCTCCGATCACCAGTACGGATTCCACAAGGCAAAATCCACTGGTGACCTCCTGTTCTATCTTACTCATGTATGGTCATCTTCTCTTGGGAACTATAGGGAATCCTTTGTCGGCTCCCTTGATATCTCTAAGGCTTTGACAGAGTCTGGCACAAGGTTCTGTTGGCCAAACTCCCGGCCTATGGCTTTTCCCCTTCTCTCTGTTCTCTGATTATCAGTTTTCTTTCTGACCATTTTATAATTGTAGTTGTTGATGGTGTGACATGTAGCCCTTTCTTTGTTACCAGTTCTGTTCCACAGGGCTCTGTTCTTTCACCTACGCTGTTCCTTCTCTTCATCAATAATCTTCTACAATCCCCATCTTCATCTCTTCTTCATGCCTTTGCTGACAATTGTACCCTTCCCTCTTCCTCTGCCTTTTATTCACAACCTCCATCTGCTACTCGTAATCAGTCTCATATCACTCTATCTTTTACTCTCAACTCCAAGTTACAGAGGGTACTTGAGAGGGGCACTCAATATTTAGTCAAATTCAAAGCCTCCAAGACACAGTTTCTAGCTATCTCTCTATCTTCTTCTCCTCCTGTTAACCCTATTGTCTTTGAAGCTAACGAAATTTACCATCTTAATTATATCAACATATTAGGAATCCATATAGCCTCAAACTTGTCTTGGAGGAATCATATAATCCAAATTTCTAAATCTTCATCCAAACAATTGGGGGATCTAATTAGTTTTCGTCAGTACTTTTCTTCTTTACAGTACTTAAAATCTAATAAAGGTCTTATCAGTCCCTGTTTAGAGTAGTACTCACATATCTGGGGTGCTTCCTATACTTATCTCCTTGATAGGGTTGAATCTAAGGCAGTCAGACTTATTAATGATCCTTCTCGTAATTCTAATCTGGATTCTCTCTCTTTCTCTTCACAGTAAGGTCAAGCCTATCAAGGAGATAAGTATATGAAGAAGCACCTCAGATGTGCTACCAGTATTCTAAGCTGGGACGGATAAGACCTTTATAGATTTTAAGTAATTGTAAAGAAGAGAGGAGGATGGAGAGTGAAGCAGATCGTTAATGAAAAGAAGGAACAGAATAGGTGAAAGAACAGAGCCCTGCGGAACACCACTGGTAAAAGGGACTGGGATGGATGTTGAATCATCAACAACTACAGATATAAAACGATCAAAAAGAAAACAGGAAACCAGAGAGCAGAGAGAAGGGGTAAATCCAAAAGCAGGAGTTTGGCCAACAGAACCTTGTGCCAGACTCTGTCAAAAGCCTTAGAGATATCAAGGGCAATGACTAAAGATTCCCCATAGTTCCTAAGAGAAGATTACCATACATGAGTAAGATAGGACAGGAGGTCGCCAGTTGATCTTGTGTTGTGGAAGCCTTACTGGTGATCGAAAATAAGCAAGTTAGATTCAAGACGCTTCAAGATGTGAGAATTGAGCAAAGTTTCAAAGACTTGAGATATAGATGAGGTTAGGGCAATAGGTTGGTAGTTTGAAGGGATAGAGCGGTCACCTTTATTAGGAGCAGGTTGAACTAGAGCATGCTTCCAAGATGAAGGATTGAAACTGGTTGAGAGAATGAGGCAAAAAAGACTGCAAATCACGGGAACCAGTTCATCTGCAAACTCCTTAAGGAAACTTGCAGGGATACCATCGGGCCCGGATGCCTTGTTCGTCTTTATAAACTTTGCATGAAGAAAGGATAAGGGAGGGCATGAGAGGGGTAAAGACAGAAGGACAGGTGCACTAGAATCGTATACAGAAGAATTGGCAGAAAAATGAAAGCTAAAGAGAGTGGCTTTGTCAGTGGGAGAGCAAGCTATAGAACCATCGGAATGAATGAGAGGGGAAAAGCTTGAGTTACAGAAGTTATTGGAGAGGTTTTTGGCTAAGGACAAGAAACATTTGTCAGAGGGAGAGGAGTTAAGGCCCTCAACCTTCCTTCTTATAAAGGAAGCTTTAGACCAAATCTGAGCAGTACAGCGATTCCTAGAGCGAGGTAAATCAGAAGGAGAGGCTTGGTATGACCGGTGTGCCCAATTCCTGGTCTGAATAGGTATTAAGCAGGAAAGATCAAACCAAGGATTAGAGGGAGAAAAAGTTTTCATAGAGAAGGGGATGAAAGCCTCCATTCCCGAGGTTATGATCTTGACAACTTATAGGGCTACCTGATCAGGGTTACGGGACCGAAAGCAGTAGTCATCCCACTGGAAGTCAATGAGGAACTTACGCAAATCTTCACATTGAGTATGCTCAAAGTGCCAAAGGCAGCTCTGAGTAAGAGGAATTGATGGAGGAGGAGCAAAAATGGAAGAGATTGAGATCAAAGAAGGGTCAGTTGTACCAAGAGGGGAAAGCACAGTTTGAAGGATTAGAAGTAAGAAATATGTCAAGAGTGTTGGCTGTATGTTCGTGTCGATCAGGAACACGAGTAGGATGTTTGATAATCTGCTCCAGATCATGAGTAATAGAGAAAGCAAGGGCCTCACTTCCTCCCACATCAGTGTGAGAATAATTAAGCCACTCACTGTGGTGTACATTGAAGTCCCCAATATAGAGAATTTCAGATACTCAAAGAAAGATGCAAAGTCAGTGGAGTTTGGAGAGCGGTAGCAGCAGCAATGGAATATAGTGATAGTGGAGAGACAGATTTTCAGCCAGAGAACATCAAAGTCAGGAAATTTAAGGTCCATGAGCCTTGTAAAAGGAGTGTTAGTGTTGCAGTGGGCACAGACCCCACCTGTGAAACTTCAAGTCCGTAGCTGTATAATATTAAATTCATGTTATTATATTAGATCAGTATCCCCTTGGTCGACATGACTGGATTGTGAGAGGAGATCTGTGCTCCCTTGAGGTCGAGTCTTACCTTCCACTTGTCTTTACCTTGTGCAAGGTAAATATACTAATGTTGCCTCTGTTATTAATCTACTGTTGTGATTGCCTTGCTGCCTCAACAAGATATGGCATCATATCTGAAAAACAAATTAGCAACAGATTTATTATTATTTCCTCTTTTTTTGGAATGGAATATGGAAGTTTGAAATATATTGAGTTTAAATTGCCATTATAAGAATCATAATTTGACATATTAACCTGAAACATTCACTTATCTCCCCACTAGAATGGAGAATTCACATGTGATGATGGATCATGTGTGAATATTGGGCAAAGATGTGATTCACTCTTCGACTGTCCAGATCTCAGTGATGAGCTTGACTGCAGATTAGTAAAGGTAAATTAATATAATTTACAATTGATATATCAGTTATTATATGCATAAAATTTAGATGCCTTACTGTATTTTACTTTGAATATCCTGGAATTTGTTAATGATGTGTAATTTTTTTTATATAGTTTCCTGACTCATATGCACCAGAATTGCCACCTCAGCAGACTGACAGATCAGCAGTTATTGTAGGTGTAACTACGAATATTACTGCAATTCGAACCTTTTCTTTGCTGGAACTCATGATTGCTTTTGATACGGTTGTTTCATTTAGGTGGAAGGACGCAAGACTTACATTCTCTAATCTAAAGGTACTATATCTACATGTGTACTTCATTAATGTTATTTTATTTTACATCAGTATTTTTTATCTAAGTAATTATATTTGCCAGAGTTTCCTCAGTATTGAAGTTGAATGATTATACAGTATTAGTTTTGCCTCCAATACATATGAATAATCTTGTTTTTAATTTTTTGCTGATTCGAATTTTACAGTATTGTAATTGTTCTTAATTTCTATCACCATTTAGGAAAATATAGAGATGAATCTCATAGGAAAAGATACTAAGCTCTGGCATCCAGAAGTATTCTACGAAGAAGGTTCTGGGAGTAAAGTCGATACAATTGAAAGAATCACTCAAATTTATGCACAGCGTGATGCACTTCCTCTTCCAGATAGTTACATTCGCCTCAAAGAAGGTATTCTCATTTTCTTTGCAATGTGAAGAGCATTTATATATCTTTTATTGTGATATTGACTTATATTATTCTATCTTATAATTCTTACTCTCAGACACTACATTCCCCTTTTGAAATTTCTGACTTGATATATCTTCTTACCCCTGTACTCTTTCCTTGATGAATCAGTTTTCATTGCAGTACCATGTCATATATTTGTATAAATTCTCGTAAATATTATTTTTTATTATAATGACATGTCCTACTAAAGCCAAATGGATAACCACAAAAAAAAAAAAAACAAGGGAGACACCAGGTCTTCATCATGCCCTTCACTTCCTCTCCCCTTCTGTAAGCTATTTTGTGACAAAAGGCATAACCATTCCATCACTCCCCTGTACTTTTTAGTCAATTCTTAAAACATGTAGGGAATAGGATGTGGAATATTTTTCCTCGCCACCATGGCAGCTGTTTTTTGTGTGAAATTTATTGCAATACTACTCTCTCTAATGGGACACATCCTCAGTTAGGTAATGAGCGAAATCATGTTAGAGTGAATTATGCCCAATTTGAAATGTAGCTGCACTGTAATTCCTATATTGTAGAATGTTAATTCTTATAAGATATTTAAGAATTTAGAAAAATCTCTGGCTCAGATCTTGGTATTAAAGAGAGTTGATGATATTAGTAATGATTTTTTTTTTAAATCTTCAGATGAGCAGTACAAAGGTGGTGAAAATGATCTAGTGGAAATACGTACTTTGACCGTAAAGTCTAACTGTCTCTTTGACCTTAGTATGTATCCCTTTGATGTACAAGTCTGCCAGTTACTCATTCGCTCTGCATTAGGTGCTCGTAGTGTTCAGCTGAACACTACTGGTGTAAATTATGTGGTATGTATTGTTTGTGTCTTAGGGCTGTAATGATATGAAATTTATCATAAACAAACTTATACCCTTGCAGCTTAGCAAATGGGATAAATTGTGGCATTGCACCCATCCTGACAGGTTTGACTAGAGCATCTACTTTCCGTCAATTAGTAAGAAATATAACAGAGTATAGTTAAAACAGTTAACAAATTCTTTGAAACGTTAATTTTTTTGTGGAGTTAAGATGGACATATGTTGTCAGACAAAAGATAGGAAAAACATACAAGATAACAAATCTATAAAAATTAAATTGCTCTTCGTTAGAACAGTATCCTCATGTGGGCATAAGTACTTCTCTCGAATGCTTCGTTTACCCATATGCAGTACATATATTGTATAATGGGGAAAGAGGAAACTTATAATACTAGCAATAACAAGAGTAACTTAAATACAAGTTGAAATGGTGCTCTCTTGGTTGTGTTTTGCTATTTTTTTCAAGCATGTATGAAGATGCTATGACCTATTTAATTAAAGGGCAGGTCATAGAAAATATTATAAATATCCACAAAAAGTTAATTATTGGCTGTTTTTAACTTCAGTGCTCCATTGCTCAGGTAACCCCCCACCAAGGGATATCTTGTTATATGTCTCTCCTTCACTCCTTTTCAAATAATTTCTTTCTTCCATCCCCCAAACTTTACATCTACAATAATTCATATTCCCTTGACACTCTTCAACCATATCCTTCCGTTATAAAGGTAATCTGCCACTTCTGTCACTTATATCAATGGTAGTGCTATAAGTAATCTTAATAGATTCAGACTCCAGGTTTCTTAGATGTTCAGTTATCATGAGGTGCGTTATATTACCTTTAACTACATCTTATTTTATTTATGTCTTCTCTGCTATTCCTCAGCTTTGTTGTAGGTTTCATAACCGTTTCTGTCAAGCTTTGTTTTATAGCTATTCAAAGAATCATGCAAACTTCGTATTTGTCTCTATCAAATCAAGTTTTAATATCTTCAAGTAGATATGCAAAAAATTTAATTATAAACCTACAAGTTAAGGAAACTTGCAAACAGTTAAACATAATATACAGTATATATGGTGACTTACGTATTGAGGATATTTCAGTATACATAAGCAGACTAACTTACTTCAAATTTGCAAATTCACTTAAAAATTGACTATTTGAAGAATTTCTAGCCTCACTGACTGTGTAGTGAGTGGTACATTTTATTTTGAATAATGTGTCATGAGTATCTCCCAAGAAGCATACCTAAGAAATAGTGGAGAATAGTTGTATATAGGAAAAAAAGATTACATCATCATTTGTTTAGGAAACACAAAAGATTTGTTAAAAGGCAGTTATGAAAATGGATGGATATACTTTATTCACTATTATTTTCAAGTGCCCTCAAGTTGAGACTTGAGAAAGAAAACAGTTATGTGCTAAGTGGTATCAAGTAGAATTTTCTTGATATATGGATCTCCATTTTTTTTTTTAGAAAGAATCGTATTCAAGATATGAAACCTTGTATCATATCTGTTAGTCACTTTTGAAACAATATTTAACAAAACGATTGCTCTGTGCCGGGAGAATTTTTTTTATTTTATTTTTTGTTTGCATGGAACATTAAAGATGATGTAGGTCCTGACTTGTGAAATATAAACTGTATATCAGAAGACTTATTAATGGGACAAAATAAACAGTCAGTCTTCAGTTTTGTAGCAGTCTTCGTGCTTCCAAAAGATATACTGCATTTGAGTTACAATCGCACCATATATGCAGGTTTTGTTAAAACAGTTTGTTTCTCAAAAGGTTAATCCTCAAGTTATTTACTATGGCAGCACTGCAAATGAATTTGAATGTTTTCCATTGATAATTGCTTTTATCATGTCTTACAAACAGAATGTACTGTAACAGTACTACTCCAAAACTTAATAAGTATAATCAAGGATTACTGAAAGTAAATTGTATATGACTCATCACAAGGGTTAGTGAAATTAAAAGGAAGCTCCATGGATGTCGCAGTTTTACTAAATACTCATGATGCTTTTAATATGAATGTTCAAGAACTTACTGAGATGAAAGGCTATAATTATTGAAAGTGGTTACAGAGTCATGTAACAAATATTTTGCACATCAAAGTGAGGAGGATTTTCACCACATGAATATACGAGCCTGTAATGTTGGGGCAAAGCAGAGCTCTTAAACAGTCACAAAATAAAGTTACCGTGAAACGGGAAAAATACTCCTAATGGTTCGTTCCGGTTTTACGTCACTGACTCCCTTTTATACCAAGGGCTAGGATAGTTGCCTTCTTGCGAAGGACTTGTTTTGGCATGAACTCTCAACCTGACGCTTGAGCCACGGTTGCTACAGGAAAAATAGTCCTAATGCTAATTTCCATAATAGCGTGCACAAAGTTAGATGCAGTAAAACAGTAAATAAGAATTTATTCCACTTCTATTAACATTTAGAAACTTTCAAATTAACACAGGGTGGTGCATAAGAAAGAGAGACATAAAGTACCCTGATTAAAATATTAAATTACTACAGGCTTTCTAAAAGAATACGTTTAAATGCAAAGTAACTCTTATTCAGTATATAGAGGTTATCATTAATGCAAAGGAGATGCTGACTGATAACTCTCCAAGACAAGCTCTTGTGAAAATTGTCTTGATTGGCAATGGTTATGCTACTCTATTTTTAGTCCCTTTCTGTAATTTTAATACCTGGAAGTGTAGATCCACCTTAATCCGACTTAAACTAAAGGGAGTGTATTGTCTGAGCTAACTGTTGTTGATTATTGAAATTTTAGTAAAAAAAAAAAAAAAAAAAAAAAAAAAAAAAAAAAAAAAAAAAAAAAAAAAAAAACTGGAGGGGAAAACTTTCATATTTGTCAGGGTGAAGGAGTTACCTGTATTGTATTAGTATGAAAATCAAATGGAGTTGAGAAATGAAATAATCATTTATAAATGTTATATTTTAAAATGCACTGTTAAATCATGAAACTTATTCACTACTTTTTATTGTACTTCATGCTTACTGAAGGGACAAAGACGTTTACTTGAATACAAGGTTGACAACTTAACAGCTGAAAATGCAAATGTGAATGATTTCAGTGAAATTAGAGTTTCCATAAAATTTGTGAACCTGTATAGCTACTATATCTCTGGCACGTGAGTATCCTCTGGCATAGTACAAGTAGTCTCTTCTTTTTTATGTGAGGATAGGTTACATAAAAGGCTCATGTAAACCATAATTTGCATAATTTGAAAGAGTATATCTCCATAACTAACAATGTTAATAAGCATAGATACATTCCACAAGCGTGTATAAGCACACACTACCAAAGAAAAAAGCTAGTTTAGCACATTTTACGAGTACA
>JAXCGZ010005217.1:0-16058 GCA_037179515.1 Halocaridina rubra
TATATATATATATATATATATATATATATATATATATATATATATATATATATATATATATATATATATATATATATATATATATATATATATATATATATATATATATATATATATATATATATATATATATATATATATATATATATATATATATATATATATATATATATATATATATATATATATATATGTATGTATGTATGTGATTACCTAATTGTGATTACCTAATTGTGTTTACGGGAAAGAGCCCAAAGCTCGTATCTTCCCGTCTCCTGATCGCTTCCATTTTATACTTAGTGATACTTATCATACCTGTCCTTAAAACTATGGATTGAGATAGCATTAACTACCTCCTCGCTTAGCCAATTCCAATTATCAACTACTCTTACACTGAAAAAGTATTTCCTTACATCCTGCAAACAAGTTTTCTTACGAAGCTTCAAACTATGACCTCTAGTTCTAGAGCCAGCCATATCAAAATATCGATCCCTATCCACTCTATCATAACCATGAAGGAATTTAAAGACTGTCACCATATCCCCTCCTCACTCTTCTAGCTTCGAGTGATGGTAAGTCTAATTCCCTCAGCTTCTCATCATAACTCAGATTGCGTATTTCTGGCACCAGTTTCGTGGCATGTCTTTGAACTTTTTCAAGCTTAGCTATGTGCTTTTTCAAGTGCGGATTCCAAAAGGGGGCTGCATATTCGAGTTTTGGCCTCACATAGGTTACATAAATATTTCTCAACATTTCCTTGTCCATGTGCCTGAAGGCTACCCTTACATTTGATAAGAATGCATATGCTGCCCTTACTATGCCATTTATATGTATTTCCGGAGACAAATCTGCCAGTATGTTTACTCCTAGATCTCTCTCATTTTCTGTCTCTTGAAGTTGTACTCCAGCCACCGAGTAGTCAAGCTTGGGCCTTCTTGCACTTGTACCCATTCTCATTACTTTACATTTTGAAGTATTGAATTTCATTAGCCACTTTTCTGACCACTCATGCAGATTATTTAGATCTTCCTGAAGTTCTCTACCATTGTTCTCGTTTTTTACTTTCTTCACAATCTTTGCATCATCTGCAAACATATTCATGAATGAATTTACAGACTCTGGTAGGTCATTTACATATACAAGGAACAAAAGTGGCCCTAAAACTGAACCCTGTGGAACTCCACTACTAACTCGTCTCCATTCAGACACTGAGTGTCTTACTCTAACCCTCTGTTCCCTTCCTTCTAAGTAAGTTTTTATCCATTCCAAAACATTTCCACCTATTCTAGCCATTGATTGCAGCTTCCTAGTAAGTCTCCCATGTGGAACAGTGTCAAACGCTTTCTGGAAGTCTAGGAATATGCAATCTGCCCAGCCCTCTCTTTCCTGTAAGATTTGGCTTACCTCATCATAAAATTCTAATAAGTTTGTTACTGTTGATCTACCTTCTCTGAAGCCATGTTGCCTCACTGACAAAAAGTTGAAGGATTCCAAGTGAAGAGAGATATGTTTCCTTAGTAGTTTCTCCATAACTTTGCAAACTATGCTGGTCAAGGAAACTGGTCTATAGTTCAGAGCCGTATCCCTCCTTCCCTTTTTAAATATAGGTATCACATTTGCTTGTTTCCAGCATCTTGGAATCTCCCCCGACTCCAGTGACTCCTTAAATATGATACTTAGTGCCACTGATATTGTGTTTGCGCATTTTTTAAGCACATGAGGGGATATGTCATCAGGACCTGTAGCTTTATGAACATCTAAATCCATCAGCGCTTTGCATACCTCTATGACTGTAAGGTTGATGTTCTCTAATACCGGCCCTTGATCTTCTATCACTGCAATCTGAGGGGGTGGGGTATTTTCTACTGTAAATACTGACTGAAACTCCTTGTTCAATTCTTTGCAGATCTCTTCATCCGTCTCAGTGATGCTTCCATCCTCTCTCTTTAGCCTTAAAACCTGTTCTTTTACCTTCAGTTTTCCTCTGATAAAGCTGTGGAAAAGCTTGGGATTTTCTTTAGCCTTCCTGGTGATGTCCCTCTCATAGTCTCTCTCTGCCTCTCTCCTTTTACTTAGGTAGTCATTTCTTGCTATTTTGTAGGTTTGCCAGGCATTTACGTTTTTTCTCCTCCTATACCTTTTCCAGCATTTGTCTCTCCACTCCTTAGCTCTTTTACACCCATTATCGAACCATTTCTCTCTGGCATGAATTACACCTACTTTGGTGACAGGTATGCAGCAATCTACTATCTTCCCATATTTCTCACAAAAGATGTCATACATTTCTTGTACAGATTTGTTGTAAAATTAGGTTCTCCAGTCAATAACTGCAAAAAGCTCATTCATTTTGATGTAATCTCCTTTCGGATAGTTCCTCCTCATGTCCTCAGTGCCTCTACTCTCAGGAAGAATATCTTCAATGATATACTCCATCAACAACACACAGTGGTCACTCTTTCCAATTGGTGGTTCATACTCAATTTTTTCAATATCCAACACATTATCTGTGAACACTAGATCAAGTAGTGATGGCTCATCCCCACCCCTGGCCCTTGTTGGTTCCATTACATGTTGGTGTAGGAAATTCCCTTGTACGCAATCTAGGAATCTTGCCCCGAATGAGTCCTCACCACTGTGTGGGTCAAGATTTATCCAATCTATCTCTTTATGATTAAAGTCTCCCATAATCAAAATCCTACATTTTTTTTTCCCGTGCCATGTTAACAACTGAGTTTATGACTTCAATAGTACCTATATGACTTTCCTCATAAACTTCAAGACTATTTTGGTTCCTTGGTGAGTTGTATACAACAGTTATTATAATGCTCTCTGACCCAGTATTTATGCGAGCAACAAGAAATTCCTTGAACTCACTTTCTATAGCCAAGTTTATTTCTTCAACTTGAATCCTTTCACTTATGAGCAGTGCTATCCCTCCACCAGTCCTCTCAGATCTTTCAACCCTTAATATTCTGAAGCCCTTAGGAAAAACTGTGACACTGTTTATGTCCTCACTCAACTTAGTCTCTGTAATTGCTACTATATCTGCCTTACTGTTGTGAATCCTATCTTTTAATTCTACTACTTTACCAGCTAATCCATCAGCATTTGTGTATAACAATCTTAATGAGGCCCCATCCCCTGATCTTCTGTCATTATCTTCTTTGTCTCCCCTTTGTCTGGAAGAACTCTGTAATGAAAATTTTTCTTCTCTTCTTCATTTGTTTCATCATTTAACCTTCTTGCCTCTTGCAACAAGTTTTTGATCTTTCCCATCTCTTCCTGTGTTGTATCGTCTAATGAACACTTCTTTGAATTCTTGAAGGTCTTTTAGACTTTTTTTTCTCAACAATATTTCCCTACATGTTTCCTCTCTCTCAAAGGTTACTTTGTATGTATGTATGTATGTATATGATTACCTAATTGTGTTTACGGGAAAGAGCCCAAAGCTCATATCTTACCGTCTCCTGATCGCTTCCATTTTATACTTAGTGATACTTATCATACCTGTCCTTAAAACTATGGATTGAGATAGCATTAACTACCTCCTCGCTTAGCCAATTCCAATTATCAACTACTCTTACACTAAAAAAGTATGTCCTTACATCCTGCAAAGAAGTTTTCTCACGAAGCTTCAAACTATGACCTCTAGTTCTAGAGCCAGCCATATCAAAATATCGATCCCTATCCACTCTATCATAACCATGAAGGAATTTAAAGACTGTCACCATATCCTCCTCAATCTTCTAGCTTCGAGTGATGGTAAGTCTAATTCCCTCAGCTTCTCATCATAACTAAGATTACGGATTTCTGGCACCAGTTTCGTGGCATGTCTTTGAACTTTTTTAAGCTTAGATATGTGCTTTTTCAAGTGTGGATTCCAAAAGGGGGCTGCATATTCGAGGTTTGGCCTCACATAGGTTACATAAATATTTCTCAACATTTCCTTGTCTATGTGCCTGAAGGCTACCCTTACATTTGATAAGAATGCATATGCTGCCCTTACTATGCCATTTATATGTATTTCTGGAGACAAATATGCTAGTATGTTTACTCCTAGATCTCTTTTATTTTCTGTCTCTTGAAGTTGTACTCCAGCCACCGAGTAGTCAAGCTTGGGCCTTCTTGCACTTGTACCCATTCTCATTACTTTACATTTTGAAGTATTGAATTTCATTAGCCACTTTTCTTACCACTCGTGCAGACTATTTAGATCTTCCTGAAGTTCTCTATCATTGTTCTCGTTTCCTACTTTCTTCACAATCTTTGCATCATCTGCAAACATATTCATGAATGAATTTACAGACTCTGGTAGGTCATTTACAAATACAAGGAACAAAAGTGGCCCTAAATCTGAACCCTGTGGAACTCCACTGCTAACTCTTCTCTATTCAGACACTGAGTGTCTTACTCTAACCCTCTGTTCCCTTCCTTCTAAGTAAGTTTTTATCCATTCCAAAACATTTCCACCTATTCTAGCCATTGCTTGCAGCTTCCTAGTAAGTCTCCCATGTGGAACAGTGTCAAACGCTTTCTGGAAGTCTAGGAATATACAATCTGCCCAGCCCTCTCTTTCCTGTAAGATTCGGCTTACCTCATCATAAAATTCTAATAAGTTTGTTACTGTTGATCTACCTTCTCTGAAGCCATGTTGCCTCACTGACAAAAAGTTGAAGGATTCCAAGTGAAGAGAGATATGTTTCCTTAGTAGTTTCTCCATAACTTTGCAAACTATGCTGGTCAAGGAAACTGGTCTATAGTTCAGAGCCGTATCCCTCCTTCCCTTTTTGAAGATAGGTATAACGTTTGCTTGTTTCCAGCATCTTGGAATCTCCCCTGGCTCCAGTGACTTTTTAAATATGATACTTAGTGCCACTGATATTGAGTTTGCGCATTTTTTAAGTACATGAGGGGATATGTCATTAGGACCTGTAGCTTTATGAACATCTAAATCCATCAGCGCTTTGCATACCTCTGTGACAGTAAGGTTGATGTTCTCTAATACCGGCCCTTGAGCTTCTATCTCTGCAATCTGAGGGGGTGGGGTATTTTCTACTGTAAATACTGACTGAAACTCCTTGTTCATTTCTTTGCAGATCTCTTCATCTGTCTCAGTGCTGCTTCCATCCTCTCTCTTTAGCCTTAAAACCTGTTCTTTTACCTTCAGTTTTCCTCTGATAAAGCTTTGGAAAAGCTTAGGATTTTCTTTAGCCTTCCTGGTGATGTCCCTCTCATAGTCTCTCTCTGCCTCTCTTCTTTTACTTAGGTAATCATTTCTTGCTCTTTTGTAGGTTTACCAGGCATTTATGTTTTTTCTCCTCCTATACCTTTTCCAGCATTTGTCTCCCCACTCCTTAGCTCTTTTACACTCATTATCAAACCATTTCTCTCTGGCATGAATTACACATACTTTGGTGAAAGGTATGCAGTAGTCTACTATCTTCCCATATTTCTCACAAAAGATGTCATACATTTCTTGTACAGATTTGTTGTAAAATAAGGTTCTCCAGTCAATAACTGCAAAAAGCTCATTTATTTTGATGTAATCTCCTTTCGGATAGTTCCTCTCCATGTCCTCAGTGCCTCTACTCTCAGGCAGAATATCTTCAATGATATACTCCATCAACAACACACAGTGGTCACTCTTTCCAATTGGTGGTTCATACTCAATTTTTTTAATATCCAACACATTATCTGTGAATACTAGATCAAGTAGTGATGGCTCATCCCCACCCCTGGCCCTCGTTGGTTCCATTACATGTTGGTGTAGGAAATTCTCTTGTATGCAATCTAGGAATCTTATCCCCGAATGAGTCCTCACCACTGTGTGAGTCAAGATTTATCCAATCTATCTCTTTATGATTAAAATCTACCAAAATAAAAATCCTACATTTTCTCTCCCGTGTCATGTTAACAACGGAGTTTATGACTTCAATAGTACCTATATGACTTTCCTCATAGCCTTCTAGCCTATTCTGGTTCCTTGGTGGGTTATATACAACAGTTATTATTATGCTCTCTGACCCAGTATTTATGCGAACAACAAGAAATTCTTGAACTCACTTTCTATAGCCAAGTTTATTTCTTCAACTTGAATCCTTTCACTTATGAGCAGTGCTATCCCTCCACCAGTCCTCTCAGATCTTTCAACCCTTAATATTCTGAAGCCCTTAGGAAAAACTGTGACACTGTGTATGTCCTCACTCAACTTAGTCTCTGTAATTGCTACTATATCTGCCTTACTGTTGTGAATCCTATCTTTTAATTCTACTACCTTACCAGCTAATTCATCAGCATTTGTGTATAACAATCTTAATGAGGCCCCATCCCCTGATCTTCTGTCATTATCTTCTTTATCTCCCCTTTGTCTGGAAGAACTCTGAAATGAAAATTTTTCTTTTCGTCTTCATTTCTTTCCTCATTTAACCTTCTTGCCTCTTGCAACAAGTTTTTGATCTTTCCCATCTCTTCCTGTGTTCTGTATCATCTAATGAACACTTCTCTGAATTCTTGAAGGTCTTTTAGACTTTTTTTCTCAACAATATTTTCCTACATGTTTCCCCTCTCTCAAAGGTTACTTTTGTTGATCTCGGCTTTCCTTCCCTCGAATATTTACTTAGTTGGTGTATGTTTACAATATTCTCAGGACCACAAACCACTCCAAGCTTTCTTGTCAGGTCTACAACCCTAGCTTTATTTTCTTCAAGTCTCCCCTGCCATGTCGTCTCCTGGGATTCGCTTATGCCTGAGATTACCACTGTCTTCTCTTTATCAAGTGCCTGTTTGATGAGTGGGCTTCCTCTTCCATCACAACGTCTTTAATTTTTTTCGATTACTGCCTCTTTATAGTCAACTGTTTGTATGTTTTCCAGTGCCACCACCTTTACAGCCTCTTTTACTGCCACATTCCTCTTTAGTGCATCAGCAAAGGAAGTTTTCATGGAATCATTTTCCATATTCAGCTCCTGGAACTCTTTTCTAAACTGTTCAGTGTTTTCCTTAATCTGGACATTCCAAGCTGCAATCTCGTCTCTCTCAGAAGAGAGCAGTGAACTAACATCTAATTCATTTAGGTTGTCATTTAGCTGTTTGTTTTTATCTTCTTGTTTAGAAATTCTAGTTTCTAGTTGACTCTTTTCCCCTTCCAGCTTCTTTATTCTTTTTTCTAGTTCCTTTCTCTCCTGCCCTTGTGCTTTATTTGCTTCCTGCAAACATCTTATTTCCTCTCTGAGTGTTTCATTCTCTTTCATTTCTCTATCCATATTCCGAATTTTATCATCAAGGCTTATAACCATTGCCTCTAAATCCTTGATTTTCTGTTTTAGTCTCCTAATTGCTACCTGTCCTCCCGACCCATGGATGGGAGAGGTTTGGGACAGAGATGGCCTCATTTTTATGTTCTCCCTCTCACAGAATATAGAAAAAAGAAGAGAAAGAGAAAAAGTAAAGAGAGAAAATTTTTTATTTAAGCTTAACACGAGAATTTTTATATCTCCATATAAGTGCTATTTAGTGACTCAATTTATCTCTTTTCTGGTAACACACATCTTAACTTAAAAATTTGACTATTGTAATTTTAGGATAAAAAAAAAATGCAACAAAAACAAAGTCAAACCTGAAGGAAAATTTGAATTTGTGTCTGAGGAGTCACCCACCTGCTTCTGCTATATATATATTCTTCTTAACTGATAAACTCACTTGCTAACCAAGATGTGTTATCACAGGATCAGACTTTACATTTAACTCAATATATATACAAAATAAAAAAAATAGTAAAAGAGAAAGCTAAAAGAAAAGAAAAAAAAATAAGAAAATAAGACAGCTGTACTACTTGGCAACTTAACTCAGTACTGTTGACAGGTGTATTTTTGGTATTTATTTAATTATTAAATTATTTCGTGTATCAAAACTAGCTATCAAATTAATATAAATGGGAAGGATACTGATTTTAATAATATATGGAACCACAGGATCAGGTGAACGGTTTAATAGCTCTCCCCAATTTACACAAAAAATTAGGTAATGTGATGTGATGGCTTCACCTCTGGCAACTCTTCTATGTTTCCTTCAAGGCAGAACAGGGCAGCTTCTTCTCTTTCCCCTCACGAAAATGTTCTCAATTTTTTCCTTTAATATTTTGGACAGTCTCGTCATACAACAAATATAAGTTTTTTACTCACAATACTCTGCAGGATTTCTTATTTAGGGAAATTATGTTTGATTTACTCACTATATTCTTAGTCACTCAAAAACACAAGGAAAAGTTTAAGATATACTGAATACTTGTGTACTGAATACATGTGTGTGTGTGTGTGTGTGTGTTGCTATGGAAGGAAATTGAAAGAAATTTTTGGATCCTTATCGTTTTCAAGTTTATTGCCTATTTTCATATGAATCTGAGTTGTGCAAACGGAAAGACATGCTAAATGTAATAATAATAATAATAATAATAATAATAATAATAATAATAATAATAATAATAATAATAATAATAGTAATAATAATAATAATTATAATAATAATAATAATAATAATAATAATAATAATAATAATAATAATAATAATAATAATAATAATAATAATAATGTCGTAAGGCAATTATAGATGCCTATAGCCTCACAAGGCATTCCCGAGATGCCTATAAGTGCCAGGTGGCAGTGACGTGCTCGATACCCACCGATCGCAATGAGTAGCACAAGAGAGGCTAGAGAGCCCAGTCAGTCAGAGATCAAACCTTGTCATGTGTGGACGTCACGTCCACAGCTTAGCAGTCTCCTCTTGGGGGTGGGAATCTGGAATTGATCGTGACAGGAACTGTAGGAATTGGAGCTCTGAGGAATTAATTGTTACTCTAAAAATAAACACATGTAAAGAAGATGCTTATCTATTATCACCAACCACGCTACCAAAGGAAGAATAACACCACAATTATTGGTGTAAAATAGTGGGATGAAATTCCCACGATAATAATAATAATAATAATAATAATAATAATAATAATAATAATAATAATAATAATAATAATAATCTTCTTCTTCTTCCTCTATTTGCGTTCCCATTTTCATATGGGGTCGCATCTCTTCACTAGTCATCTCCACTGGTTCCGGTCCATCACTTGCTCCTCCTCCAGCTGTCTCTCTCTGAGATCCTCCTTCAGTCGGTCCTTCCACCGTAGTTTAGGTCTTCCTCGTCTACGTCTGCCCTCCACGTCCATCTCCATCACTCTCACACCCACGTAGTCTTCTTCTCTCCTCTTCACATGACCGAACCACTGTAATCTCCTCTCCTGCGCTTTCGCCGACGCCTCCACCACCTTCACTGTACCTCTGATCTGGTCATTTCGTATCCTGTCCTCCCTCGTCACCCCACACATCCACCTCAGCATTCTCATTTCTGCGACATCTATCTTCCTTTCTTGAACCTTTTTCACCGGCCACGTCTCCGCACCGTACAGCAACGCTGGTCTCACAACTGACTTGTACACTTTTCCTTTCACTCTAGCACTGATTTTCTTGTCACATAGCACCCCTGATGTTCTCTTCCAGCTGTTCCACACTACCTGGATCCTATGACCAATCTCTCTCTCTAGGTCTCCATCCTTCGTTACGTAGGAGCCGAGGTATTTGAAGGCGTCCGCCTTTGGGAGCTTGTGGTCTTGCATGAACAGGTCGCCTCCTTGTGTCACATTGCACTCCAGGTACTCCGTTTTCTGTCTGCTCACCTTCAGTCCGTAATCCTCCAGCAAACCCCTCCATAGCTCCAACCTCTCTTGCAATTCTTCACGGCTCTCGGAGACCAAAACAATATCGTCTGCAAAGAGCATGCTCCATGGTGCCTCCTTTGTCACTTCCTCCACCATCACATCCATGAGAAGGTTAAATAGATAGGGGCTAAGAGCTGATCCCTGATGGAGTCCAACTTTCACCTGAAAAGGCTCTGTAGTGCCAACTGTACTTCTTACTCTTGTTGTGGCTTCCCTGTATATGTCCTGAACTATCTTGACATACTTCTCCTTCACTCCCTTCGACCTCATACTCCTCCACACCTCGCTTCTCGGGACCAGATCATAAGCTTTTTCAAGGTCAATAAACGCCATGTACAGCCCTCTTTGCTTATCTCTATATTTTTCCATTGTCTGCCTCATTGCGAATACTGCATCCATTGTTCCTCGACCTTTCATAAAACCAAACTGCTCACTACAAACTTCTGTCTCCTCCCTCAGCCTTTTATCCAACACTCTTTCCAGCAGCTTCATAGTGTGAGATGTTAGCTTAATTCCTCTATAGTTGTTGCAACTCTGGATGTCTCCCTTTTCTTTGAAAATCGGTACCATTATACTATCTCTCCACTCGTTCGGGATAGTCTCTTCCTTCATCACCATGTTCAGGAACTTTGTCAGCACCCGTATCCCTTCTTCGCCTAAACTCTTCCATACCTCTGCAAGAATCTGGTCTGGCCCTACTGACTTTCCATTTTTCATCTTCTTCAACGCTTCTCTGACTTCCGCCTCACTCACAGCGTCTACCTCTCCCTCCATTCCCACTCCTTCACCTCTTCGTATTCTTGGATTTTCCTGATTTAGAAGTTCTTCGTAGTAGTCCCTCCACCGCATTTTAATCATGTCGGGGTCAGTAAGCACTCTTCCGTTCTTATCCTTGATTTGCTTTATTGATGTTAGGTCCTTTGTCGATCTGTTCCTTTCTTTTGCTAACTTATAGATTCTCTTCTGTCCCTCCTTTGTTTCAAGGTTCTCATACATATCCTGCAGTGCTGCTGCATGCGCCTGTGCTACAGCCCTCTTCGCCTCCTTATTTGCATCTTTCAACATAGCTTTACGCTCCTCTGTTCTTTCCTTGTCGTAAGCTTTCTTCATCTCTTTCTTCTTTTCTATCTTCTCTTTGCAATTTGAGGACCACCACCAAGACTCTTTTCCGTTTCTCGGCTTCTTTCCAGATGACTTTCCGAGGACTTCCTCTGCTGTACTCCTGATCACTTCACTGTTCCTTTTCCACCACTGATCCACCTCCTCTGCCTCTTCTATCCTTTGTAGTGCTTTCCTCTTGAACTCCTGCCACACCACCTCATCCTTGAGTTTCCACCACTTGATCCTAGGTTCTCCCCTCTCGACTCCGGTCCTTCGCGTCCTTACAACCAGCTTCGCCACAACTGGGCTGTGCTGCGCTCCCACACTCTCTCCTTGTAGTACTTTACAGTCTTCCACTTCTCGGATGTTTTCTCTTCGATACAGGAGGAAGTCGATTTGACTCTCTCTGGGACCACTCCTGTAATAATAATAATAATAATAATAATAATAATAGAAAATGGCATTAATAGATGTCGAAACGTTTTCTGCTATGAGAGAAGCCCTATTATTATATTATATGTTTATTGACAAAATATTAAACAAAATTACATTTTTTCCTCTTTTTTTCTGCACAAAATAGCATAATTAATAGAAACAATATTTTGTCCATCATTTATCTTAGCCTAAAGAACACTACAAATATTTTCACACACTTACCAACAAAAGTATAAAATCATATTTTTCTTAATGCCTAATTCTGAATTATAGTTAGAAGAATAGACTACATCTAATTATTAAAATTTAACCTATAAATAAAAAAAATCAATGCTTTCCTCATTACAAGGTTGAATCTCTTCCTAATCTGTACAACTTTAGTACTTCATAAATATACTGACACAACTCGGTAATATGAAGCTCTTCATTCAAAAGTGATTGGACACTCAGATAGTTTAACATATTATATTTTTGTCTCCCTGGTTGGGAGAAAGGACACTCAATTAGCACATGTTCTTCACTCTGAACTGCCATTTGATCACAAGCACATACTCTCATTTCTCTTGGTGTTCTGCTCCACCTTCCAACCTCTACATGCAACTCATGAGACACTACTCTTAACCTTGTGAATGCAACTCGAAAACAATCTGGTACATACTCTTTGCTACTATACACTTTATGTACTGTCAGATGACTATTTAAAATTTGTCTGTATGTGAGATATTTTGTGGCACCTTGGGGTTTATTCAATATTACAGCTTTTATTCCACTTAGAGCAGAAGCTTCCACATTATTTGTAATATGTGAATTTAAGAATTGATAACCAGGTAAATACACAGAAAGGCTCTTCATTGTTAACCTGTTGCATTTTTTGTTTTGTTTTTTGCTTTGGTTAAAAATCCTCTTCTTATTTCATTAACTTCATGTACTAAAGTTTCCAAACCACTTTCTATTAAACATAAGGATATTGGAGCGTTGTTCCTTACTCCCAATAAACACTTTACTGCCCTGTTATAAAGCTTTTCCATGAAAGCTATATTACTCGCTTAATCCACTTACCTTTAATGTAATCTACACACACACACACACACATTAGATGTTAGTTCACTGCTCTCTTCTGAGAGAGACGAGATTGCTGCTTGGAATGTCCAGATTAAGGAAAACATTGAACAGTTCAGAAAAGAGTTCCAGGAGCTGAATATGGAAAATGATGCCATGAAAACTTCCTTTGCTGATGCACTAAAGGGGAATGTGGCAGTAAAAGAGGCTGTAAAGGTGGTGGCACTGGAAAACATACAAACAGTTGACTATAAAGAGACAGTAATCGAAAAAATGAAAGACGTTGTGATGGAAAGGGCATACCCACTCATCAGACAGGCACTTGATAAGGAGAAGACAGTGGTAATCTCAGGCATAAGTGAATCCCAGGAGCCAACATGGCAGGGGAGACTTGAAGAAAATAAAGCTAGGGTTGTAGACCTGATAAGAAAGCTTGGAGTAGTATGTGGTGCTGAGGATATTGTAAACATACACCAACTAGGTAAATATTCGAGGGAAGGAAAGCCGAGACCAACAAAAGTAACCTTTGAGAGAGGGGAAACATGTAGGGAAATATTGTTGAGAAAAAAAAGTCTAAAAGACCTTCAAGAATGCAAAGAAGTGTTCATTAGACGATACAGAACACAGGAAGAGATGGGAAAGATCAAAAACTTGTTGCAAGAGGCAAGAAGGTTAAATGATGAAAGAAATGAAGAAGAGAAGAAAAATTTTCGTTACAGAGTACTTCCAGACAAAGGGGAGATAAAGAAGATAATGACAGAAGATCAGGGGATGGGGCCTCATTAAGATTGTTATACACAAATGCTGATGGATTAACTGGTAAGGCAGTAGAATTAAAAGATAGGATTCACAACAGTAAGGCAGATATAGTAGCAATTACAGAGACTAAGTTGAGTGAGGACATAAACAGTGTCACAGTTTTTCCTAAGGGCTTCAGAATACTAAGGGTTGAAAGATCTGAGAGGACTGGTGGAGGGATAGCACTGCTCATAAGTGAGAGGATTCAAGTTGAAGAAATAAACTTGGCTATAGAAAGTGAGTTCAAGGAATTTCTTGTTGCTCGCATAAATACTGGGTCAGAGAGCATTATAATAACTGTTGTATACAACCCACCAAGGAACCAAAATAGGCTTGAAGTTTATGAGGAAAGTCATATAGGTACTATTGAAGTCATAAACTCAGTTGTTAACATGGCACGGGAAAAAAAATTTAGGATTTTGATTATGGGAGACTTTAATCATAAAGAGATAGATTGGATAAATCTTGACCCACACAGTGGTGAGGACTCATTCGGGGCAAGATTCCTAGATTGCGTACAAGGGAATTTCCTACACCAACATGTAATGGAACCAACAAGGGCCAGGGGTGGGGATGAGCCATCACTACTTGATCTAGTGTTCACAGATAATGTGTTGGATATTAAAAATATTGAGTATGAACCACCAATTGGAAAGAGTGACCACTGTGTGTTGTTGATGGAGTATATCATTGAAGATATTCTTCCTGAGAGTAGAGGCACTGAGGATATGAGGAGGAACTGTCCGAAAGGAGATTACATCAAAATGAATGAGCTTTTTGCAGTTATTGACTGGAGAACCTTATTTTACAACAAATCTGTACAAGAAATGTATGACATCTTTTGTGAGAAATATGGGAAGATAGCAGATTGCTGCATACCTGTCACCAAAGTAGGTGTAATTCATGCCAGAGAGAAATGGTTCGATAATGGGTGTAAAAGAGCTAAGGAGTGGAGAGAGAAATGCTGGAAAAGGTATAGGAAAAGAAAAAACATAAATGCCTGGCAAACCTACAAAAGAGCAAGAAATGACTACCTAAGTAAAAGGAGAGAGGCAGAGAGAGATTATGAGAGGGACATCACCAGGAAGGCTAAAGAAAATCCCAAGCTTTGCCACAGCTTTATCAGAGGAAAACTGAAGGTAAAAGAACAGGTTTTAAGGCTAAAGAGAGCGGCTGGAAGCATCACTGAGACGGATGAAGAGATCTGCAAAGAATTGAACAAGGAGTTTCAGTCAGTATTTACAGTAGAAAATACCCCACCCCCTCAGATTGCAGTGATAGAAGCTCAAGGGTCGGTATTAGAGAACATCAACCTTACAGCCACAGAGGTATGCAAAGCGCTCATGGATTTAGATGTTCATAAAGCTACAGGTCCTGATGACATATCCCCTCATGTGCTTAAAATATGCGCAAACACAATATCAGTGGCACTAAGTATCATATTTAAGGAGTCACTGGAGTCGGGGGAGATTCCAAGATGCTGGAAACAAGCAAATGTGATACCTATCTTCAAAAAGGGAAGGAGGGATACAGCTCTGAACTATAGACCAGTTTCCTTGACCAGCATAGTTTGCAAAGTTATGGAGAAACTACTAAGGAAACATATCTCTCTTCACTTGGAATCCTTCAACTTTTTGTCAGTGAGGCAACATGGCTTCAGAGAAGGTAGATCAACAGTAACAAACTTATTAGAATTTTATGATGAGGTAAGCCAAATCTTACAGGAAAGAGAGGGCTGGGCAGATTGCATATTCCTAGACTTCCAGAAAGCGTTTGGCACTGTTCCACATGGGAGACTTATTAGGAAGCTGCACTCAATGGCTAGAATAGGTGGAAATGTTTTGGAATGGATATAAACTTACTTAGAAGGAAGGGAACAGAGGGTTAGAGTAAGACACTCAGTGTCTGAATGGAGAAGAGTTAGTAGTGGAGTTCCACAGGGTTCAGTTTTAGGGCCACTTTTGTTCCTTGTATATGTAAATGACCTACCAGAGTCTGTAAATTCATTCATGAATATGTTTGCAGATGATGCAAAGATTGTGAAGAAAGCAAAAAACGAGAACAATGGTAGAGAACTTCAGGATGATCTAAATAATCTGCATTAGTGGTCAGAAAAGTGGCTAATGAAATTCAATACTTCAAAATGTAAGGTAATGAGAATGGGTACAAGTGCAAGAAGGCCCAAGCTTGACTACTCGGTGGCTGGAGTACAACTTCAAGAGACAGAAAATGAGAGAGATCTAGGAGTAAACATACTGGCAGATTTGTTTCCAGAAATACATATAAATGGCATAGTAAGGGCAGCATATGCATTCTTATCAAATGTAAGGGTAGCCTTCAGGCACTTGGACAAGGAAATGTTCAGAAATATTTATGTAACCTATGTGAGGCCAAAACTCGAATATGCAGCCCCCTTTTGGAATCCGCACTTGAAAAAGCACATAGCTAAGCTTGAAAAAGCTCAAAGACATGCCACGAAACTGGTGCCAGAAATACGCAATCTCAGTTATGATGAAAGGCTGAGGGAATTAGACTTACCATCACTCGAAGCTAGAAGAGTAAGGGGGGATATGGTGACAGTCTTTAAATTCCTTCATGGTTATGATAGAGTGGATAGGGATCGATATTTCGATATGGCTGGCTCCAGAACTAGAGGTCATAGTTTGAAGCTTCGTAAGAAAACTTGTTTGCAGGATGTAAGGAAATACTTTTTCAGTGTAAGAGTAGTTGATAATTGGAATTGGCTAAGCGAGGAGGTAGTTAATGCTATCTCAATCCATAGTTTTAAGGACAGGTATGATAAGTATCACTAAGTCTAAAATGGAACCGATGAGGAGACGGGAAGATACGAGCTTTGGGCTCTTTCCCGTAAACACAATTAGGTAATCACAATTAGGTAATC
>JAXCGZ010005218.1:5000-15000 GCA_037179515.1 Halocaridina rubra
GTACACCTCACTGCTGTCACGATGTCATCATACAGATTTTGCATCATCGTCATATAATTCTCTGCTACTCCTGGCTTCCTCATACAATGCCACAATTCCTCTCTCTACACCCTGCCATACGCCTTCTCTGACTGTACAAATATACAATGAAACTCCATCTTGCCTTCTTTGTGCTTCTTTATAAGCATTCTCAGAGCAAAAATTGCATCTCTAGTATTCCTAGCTGGCATAAAACCATATTGCTGCTTACAAATCCTCATAGATCTTCTCAGCCTAACTTCCATTACCCTTCCCTATAACTTCATACTGTAGCTAGTCAGCTTTATACCTTAGAAATTGCAGAATTTCTGTACATTTCCTTTGGTCTTAAAAATAGGCACCAGCATATTTTTCTCCACTTCTCGGGAATCATCTCACCTCCCAAGATCTTGCTCAACGACTCGGTTAAAACCCCCATAGCCATCTCCATGCTTCCACTGGAATATCATCTGGCCCAACTGCTTTTCCTCTTTTTATCCTTTTTATCACTACCATCACTTCCTTCTCATTGATCCACTGCACTCCCTGATTCAATACCTCTTCATTATCCATCATTCTCTTTTTCTTTTATTTTCTTTGTTCATCAGCACCTCAAAATACTCCTTTCACCTTCTGAACATACTCTCCTCACTTTTCAGTACATTCCCACCATCATCTCTTATTAGCCAAACTTGATGTACATCTTTCCTAGCTTGTTTCCTTTGTCTGGCTAATCGGAGCAAGTCCTACCAATTTATAGAGCTCCCAATAAGCCTTTTCCTTAGCCTTTGCCACCACTCTCTTTGTATTGCTCTGCATGTCCTTATACTAAGGCCTACTTTCTTCATCACCCTTGCTATCCCAACTCTTTTGCGTGATTCTCTTTCTCCTTATCCTTTCTCAGAACTCCTCCTCCTACCATCAATTATCTTAATCGTCCTTCCTCTTTCCAGAGGAAAGACTATAAAGAACCTACTTAGCTGTTTCTCTAACCACATCTGCTGTAGTTGCCCAGTCTTCCAGCCAATCTTCGCCACTACCCAATATCCGCTCATCCTCGTCTTTGTATATCATACAACATTCTTCTAACCTTAACTTTCACACCATCTGATCCTTGATTCAGCCATTACTCTCTTCATTTTCTTTGACTTTAGGGTCATCCTACAGACCACCTTACAGTCTCCAATCTCTCTTGGGTTGGATCTCCTACACAGTAAGTGGATAATCCACCCATGTGTTCTTATTTCCACTTATATATATAACTTTGTGCTCTTCCCTCTTCCTAAAATATGTATTTACCACTGCCATTTACATCCAATTTGCAAAACCCACTACAATTTTATTCTCTACATCGTACAAACGCCTGACCTCCACATCACCTCTCTTTCCTTCCCCAACGTGACTGTTGAAACCTGCTTTAATCACCTCTCTTTTTTCTCCTAGGTTCTCTGTTCAAAACTTCATCTACTTCTCTCTAGAGGGTCCCTTTTCATCCAACTTTCATGCCATTTGTGGTCATATGCACTGAATACATTCATCATCATCCCTTCACATTCTAGCTTCACACTCATCACTCTGTCGGACAATATTCACCTCTAACACATTCTTGGTGTATTCTTAATACAAGATTATCCCTACACCATTTCTTCTCCAGTCCATACCATGGTAGAACAATTTATACCCCGTTTCTATGCTCCTAGCCTGTCCATCCCTGCTTACATACACTGCATTTGTGCATGTTTGCATACAATTCGTTTCTTGAACATACAGTACATTTACATTGCTTCTCTCCATCATATCAGCCAGTTCTCTCCCTTTCCCGGTCACAGTACTAACATTTAGGGTACCAACTCTCACCCATATATTCCTACTGCCCCTTTTCACCTCCATCATTCGGACACGCCTCACACCCTCCCTTTTCCTCCTTTACCCAGCAGTAGACCAATTTCCACCGGCCCTCTGTTTACTAGTACCGGAGGCAGTCGTTGCGGCCTCGACCAGTCCGGCATGATACATTGCTAATTTTCCCGCACAGAAGTTTGGCAGAGGATTTCACAAACAAACAACCAAGCATATATTGCTATCCATGCAATGGCTATTCTTTTACAAAACTAAGAATACACATTCTTAGAAAAAAAAATTACCAAATACCCACCTGTCAACAGTACTGAGTTAAGTTGCCAAGTAGTACAGCAGTCCTATTTTCTTCATTTTTTTTTGCTTTTCTTTTAGCTTTCTCGTTTGCTACTTTGTTATTTTGTATATATATTGAGTTAAATGCAAAGTCTAAATCCCGTGATAACATATCTTGGTTAGCAAGTCAGTTTATCAGTTAGGAAGAATATATGACAGAAACAGGTGGGTGCCACCTCGAACACAAATTCGAATTTTTCCTTCAGGTCTGACTTTTGTTTTTCTCTTTCTTTTTATACTTAAATTACCGTGGTCAAGTTTTTAAGTTAAGATGTGTGTTACCAGAAAGGAGACAAACTGAGTCACTAAATAGCACTTATATGGAGATATAAAAATTCTGTGTGAAGGTAAATTAGAAGTTTTTTTTTTTTTTTTTTTTTTTTTTTTTTTTTTTTTTTTTTTCTATAATTCTGTGAGAGGGAGAACATAAAAATGAAGCCATCTCTGTCCCAAACCTCTCCCACCCATGGGTCGGGAGAAGGGGTAGTCATCAGAGGACTTAAACAGAGAATCAAGAAGTTAGAGGAAATGGTTACAAACCTTGATGATAAAATTCGGAATATGGATGGAGAAATGAAAGAGAATGAAACACTCAGAGAACAAATAAGATCTTTGGAGGAAGCAAATAAAGCACAAGGGCAGGAGAGAAAGGAACTAGAAAAAAGAATAAAGAAGCTGGAAGGGGAAAAGAGTCAACTAGAATCTAGAATTTCTAAACAAGAAGATAAAAACAAACAGCTAAATGACAACCTAAAGGAATTAGATGTTAGTTCACTGCTATCTTCTGAGAGAGACGAGATTGCTGCTTGGAATGTTCAGATTAAGGAAAACATTGAACAGTTCAGAAAAGAGTTCCAGGAGCTGAATATGGAAAATGATGCCATGAAAACGTCCTTTGCTGATGCACTAAAGGGGAATGTGGCAGTAAAAGAGGCTGTAAAGGTGGTGGCACTGGAAAACATACAAACAGTTGACTATAAAGAGACAGTAATCGAAAAAATGAAAGACGTTGTGATGGAAAGGGCAAACCCACTCATCAGACAGGCACTTGATAAGGAGAAGACAGTGGTAATCTCAGGCATAAGTGAATCCCAGGAGCCAACATGGCAGGGGAGACTTGAAGAAAATAAAGCTAGGGTTGTAGACCTGATAAGAAAGCTTGGAGTAGTATGTGGTCCTGAGGATATTGTAAACATACACCAACTAGGTAAATATTCGAGGGAAGGAAAGCCGAGACCAACAAAAGTAACCTTTGAGAGAGGGGAGACATGTAGGGAAATATTGTTGAGAAAAAAAAGTCTAAAAGACCTTCAAGAATGCAAAGAAGTGTTCATTAGACGATACAGAACACAGGAAGAGATGGGAAAGATCAAAAACTTGTTGCAAGAGGCAAGAAGGTTAAATGATGAAAGAAATGAAGAAGAGAAGAAAAATTTTCGTTACGGAATACTTCCAGACAAAGGGGAGATAAAGAAGATAATGACAGAAGATCAGGGGATGGGGCCTCATTAAGATTGTTATACACAAATGCTGATGGATTAGCTGGTAAGGCAGTAGAATTAAAAGACAGGATTCACAACAGTAAGGCAGATATAGTAGCAATTACAGAGACTAAGTTGAGTGAGGACATAAACAGTGTCACAGCTTTTCCTAAGGGCTTCAGAATACTAAGGGTCGAAAGATCTGAGAGGACTGGTGGAGGGATAGCACTGCTCAAAAGTGAGAGGATTCAAGTTGAAGAAATAAACTTGGCTATAGAAAGTGAGTTCAGGGAATTTCTTGTTGCTCGCATAAATACTGGGTCAGAGAGCATTATAATAACTGTTGTATACAACCCACCAAGGAACCAAAATAGGCTTGAAATTTATGAGGAAAGTCATATAGGTACGATTGAAGTCATAAACTCAGTTGTTAACATGGCGCGGGAGAAAAAATGTAGGATTTTGATTATGGGAGACTTTAATCATAAAGAGATAGATTGGATAAATCTTGACCCACACAGTGGTGAGGACTCCTTTGGGGCAAGATTCCTAGATTGCGTACAAGGGAATTTCCTACACCAACATGTAATGGAACCAACAAGAGCCAGGGGTGGGGATGAGCCATCACTACTTGATCTGGTGTTCACAGATAATGTGTTGGATATTGAAAATATTGAGTATGAACCACCAATTGGAAAGAGTGACCACTGTATGTTGTTGATGGAGTATATCATTGAAGACATTGTTCCTGAGAGTAGAGGCACTGAGGACATGAGGAGGAACTATCAGAAAGGAGATTACATCAAAATGAATGAGCTTTTTGCAGTTATTGACTGGAGAACCTTATTTTACAACAAATCTGTACAAGAAATGTATGACATCTTTTGTGAGAAATATGGGAAGATAGTAGATTGCTGCATACCTGTCACCAAAGTAGGTGTAATTCATGCCAGAGAGAAATGGTTCGATAATGGGTGTAAAAGAGCTAAGGAGTGGAGAGACAAATGCTGGAAAAGGTATAGGAGGAGAAAAAACATAAATGCCTGGCAAACCTACAAAAGAGCAAGAAATGACTACCTAAGTAAAAGGAGAGAGGCAGAGAAAGATTATGAGAGGGACATCACCAGGAAGGCTAAAGAAAATCCCAAGCTTTTCCACAGCTTTATCAGAGGAAAACTGAAGGTAAAAGAACAGGTTTTAAGGCTAAAGAAAGCGGATGGAAGCATCACTGAGACGGACGAAGAGATCTGCAAAGAATTGAACAAGGAGTTTCAGTCAGTATTTACAGTAGAAAATACCCCACCCCCTCAGATTGCAGTGATAGAAGCTCAAGGGCCGGTATTAGAGAACATCAACCTTACAGCCACAGAGGTATGCAAAGCGCTGATGGATTTAGATGTTCATAAAGCTACAGGTCCTGATGACATATCCCCTCATGTGCTTAAAAAATGCGCAAACACAATATCAGTGGCACTAAGTATCATATTTAAGGAGTCATTGGAGTCGGGGGAGATTCCAAGATGCTGGAAACAAGCAAATGTGATACCTATCTTCAAAAAGGGAAGGAGGGATACGGCTCTGAACTATAGACCAGTTTCCTTGACCAGCATAGTTTGCAAACTTATGGAGAAACTACTAAGGAAACATATCTCTCTTCACTTGGAATCCTTCAACTTTTTGTCAGTGAGGCAACATGGCTTCAGAGAAGGAAGATCAACAGTAACAAACTTATTAGAATTTTATGATGAGGTAAGCCGAATCTTACAGGAAAGAGAGGGCTGGGCAGATTGCATATTCCTAGACTTCCAGAAAGCGTTTGACACTGTTCCACATGGGAGACTTATTAAGAAGCTGCAATCAATGGCTAGAATAGGTGGAAATGTCTTGGAATGGATAAAAACTTACTTAGAAGGAAGGGAACAGAGGGTTAGAGTAAGACACTCAGTGTCTGAATGGAGAAGAGTTAGTAGTGGAGTCCCACAGGGTTCAGTTTTAGGGCCACTTTTGTTCCTTGTATATGTAAATGACCTACCAGAGTCTGTAAATTCATTCATGAATATGTTTGCAGATGATGCAAAGATTGTGAAGAAAGTAAAAAACGAGAACAATGGTAGAGAACTTCAGGAGGATCTAAATAATCTGCATGAGTGGTCAGAAAAGTGGCTAATGAAATTCAATACCTCAAAATGTAAGGTAATGAGAATGGGTACAAGTGCAAGAAGGCCCAAGCTTGACTACTCGGTGGCTGGAGTACAACTTCAAGAGACAGAAAATGAGAGAGATCTAGGAGTAAACATACTGGCAGATTTGTCTCCAGAAATACATATAAATGGCGTAGTAAGGGCAGCATATGCATTCTTATCAAATGTAAGGGTAGCCTTCAGGCACATGGACAAGGAAATGTTCAGAAATATTTATGTAACCTATGTGAGGCCAAAACTCGAATATGCAGCCCCCTTTTGGAATCCGCACTTGAAAAAGCACATAGCTAAGCTTGAAAAAGTTCAAAGACATGCCACGAAACTGGTGCCAGAAATACGCAATCTCGGTTATGATGAGAGGCTGAGGGAATTAGACTTGCCATCACTCGAAGCTAGAAGAGTAAGGGGGGATATGGTGACAGTCTTTAAATTCCTTCATGGTTATGATAGAGTGGATAGGGATCGATATTTCGATATGGCTGGCTCTAGAACTAGAGGTCATAGTTTGAAGCTTCGGAAGAAAACTTGTTTGCAGGATGTAAGGAAATACTTTTTCAGTGTAAGAGTAGTTGATAATTGGAATTCGCTAAGCGAGGAGGTAGTTAATGCTACCTCAATCCATAGTTTTAAGGACAGGTATGATAAGTATCACTAAGTCTAAAAATGGAACCGATCAGGAGACGGGAAGATACGAGCTTTGGGCTCTTTCCCGTAAACACAATTAGGTAATCACAATTAGGTAATCACATACAAGTAGACACGTGACTGAGCAAATAAGCAAAAGGGTGATGCATACACTCAAAGTGAACCGAAGTAAGAGCTTTCCTGGAAAATTGAAATTAATTTGACTTAACAGACGCAAGTACATTTACCAATTAACAATGCATAATCAGAGAACTCAGTAAAGTTTATACATCATAGTAATGATAAAAATATCAATAATAATAATAATAATAATAATGATAATAGTAATAATATTAATGATAATAGTAATAATAATAATAATAATAATAATAATAATAATAATAATAATATAATAATAATAATAATAATAATAATAATAATAATAATAATAATAATAATAGTAATAATAATAATGTTCCGGTTTTACGTCACGGATTCCCTTTTCAACCAAGGGCTATGACGGTTGCCTCCTTGCGAAGCATTTGTTTTGGCAGATGTAATCGTTACCCTGAGTGCATGCCCTTGCTAACCTCAGACCGTGACGGGGCGCGAACCCTCGACCTGACGCCTCAGAGTCACGGACGCTACCGTTTCAGCTACGGTGACTACAACAATAATAATAGTAATAATAATAATAATAATAATAATAATAATAATAATAATAATAATAATAATAATAATAATAATAATAATAATAATAATAATAATAATAATAATAATAATAATAATAATATTTTGCGTCACGGACTCCCTTTTATACCAAGGGCTAGGACGGTTGCCTTCTTGCGAAGGACTTGTTTTGGCAGATGTAACAGTTACCCTGAGTGCATGCCCTTGTTAACCTCAGACGTGACGGGGCACGAACCCTCGACCTGACGCCTCAGAGTCGCGGATGCTACCGCTTGAGCCACGGGGACTACTACTACTACTACTACTACTAGTACTATATTATAATAATAATAATAATAATAATAATAATAATAATAATAATAATAATAATAATAATAATAATAATAATAATAATAATAATAATAATAATAATAATAATAATAGTAATAATAATAATGTTCCGGTTTTACGTCACGGATTCCCTTTTCAACCAAGGGCTATGACGGTTGCCTCCTTGCGAAGCATTTGTTTTGGCAGATGTAATCGTTACCCTGAGTGCATGCCCTTGCTAACCTCAGACCGTGACGGGGCGCGAACCCTCGACCTGACGCCTCAGAGTCACGGACGCTACCGTTTCAGCTACGGTGACTACAACAATAATAATAGTAATAATAATAATAATAATAATAATAATAATAATAATAATAATAATAATAATAATAATAATAATAATAATAATAATAATAATAATAATAATAATAATAATAATAATAATATTTTGCGTCACGGACTCCCTTTTATACCAAGGGCTAGGACGGTTGCCTTCTTGCGAAGGACTTGTTTTGGCAGATGTAACAGTTACCCTGAGTGCATGCCCTTGTTAACCTCAGACGTGACGGGGCACGAACCCTCGACCTGACGCCTCAGAGTCGCGGATGCTACCGCTTGAGCCACGGGGACTACTACTACTACTACTACTACTAGTACTATATTATAATAATAATAATAATAATAATAATAATAATAATAATAATAATAATAATAATAATAATAATAATAATAATAATAATAATAATATTTTACGGCACGGATTCCCTTTTCTACCAAGGGCTAGGACGGTTGCCTTCTTGCGAAGGACTTGCTTGGCAGATGTAATAGTTACCCTGAGTGCATGCCCTTGTTAACCTCAGACCGTGACGGGGCGAGAACCCTCGACCTGATGCCTCAGAGTCGCGGATGCTACCGCTTGAGCCACGGTGACTACTACTACTGCTACTACTCTATAATAATAATAATAATAATAATAATAATAATAATAATAATAATAATAATAATAATAATAATAATAATAATAATAATAATAATAATAATAATATTTTACGTCACGGACTCCCTTTTTTACCAAGGGCTATGACGGTTGCCTCCTTGTGAAGGGCTTGTTTTGGCAGATGTAATAGTCATCCTGAATTCATGCCGTTGTTAACCTCAAAGCGTGACGGGGCGCGAATCCTCAACCTGACGCCTCAGAGTCGTGGATGCTACCGCTTGAGCCACGGTGACTACTACTATTACTACTACTACTATGACTACTACTACTACTACTACTACTACTACTACTACTAATAATAATAATAATAATAATAATAATAATAATAATAATAATAATAATAATAATAATAATAATAATAATGATAATAGTAATAATAATAATAATCATGATAATAATAATAATAATAATAATAATAATAATAATAATAATAATAATAATAATAATAATAATAATAATAATAATAATAATAATAATAATAATGAAAATAACAATGATGATAATAATAATGATAATAATGATAATGTAGGACATTAGTAATAATTTTCACATTAAGATACCTGACATGGAGATATGAAATAATTGGGCATAAATATGTATAAATATAGTACAGAAGTTTTACGCCGGATGCCCTCCCTCACATAACCCTCTTTATTTAACCGGGCTTGAAACTGACACTAAAACTGACTGGCTTGTCAGCCCTAGTGGCTTTAATGCCTCTTGTGATGGCTAAAAAAAAAAAAAAAAGTTTGGGCTGCCTTAGCCTAACAGATATATCAGCCCTCTCTAATCTACTTTATCTGATCTGTGCAGTATCAATTGGCAGTGTCCGGCCATGCTTTTTTTTAGGGATTTTATTCATTTGCTGGAAATTTTAATAAGTGAAAACATTGTTTTATTAATGTTCTTACGTGATCGTCTTTAAAACATTCACTGAAAGAACATAAATTTTTGTCTTTACATATTTTACAGAGAGAGAGAGAGAGAGAGAGAGAGAGAGAGAGAGAGAGAGAGAGAGAGAGAGAGAGAGAGAGAGAGAGAGAGGAGAGAGAGAGAGAGAGAGAGAAAAGAGAGGAGAGAGAGAGAGAGAGAGAGAGAGAGAGAGAGAGAGAGAGAGAGAGGAGAGAGAGAGAGAGAGAGAGAGAGAGAGAGAGAGAGAGAGAGAGGCGAAAAACTCTCCTCATTTGTAATACGATTGATAAGTAGTCTTCTAATAAAGTTTCCTTGAATAGTCTCGTAAAATGGAAGGTTAAACAAAAGCATCGGAATGAATAAATGAGATAAAAAGTAAAATGAAAAACAGTCTAGATACTTTCTTGAAGATTAAAACGGAACAAAGACATCTTCATTAGTCACAAAGGAATCGGAATTGAAAGTTTTATTAAAACATTTATCTAATGAAAGAATCCAAATACTTTTTATAACTAAAGATAGACTTTACTGATCTTGAAGATGATCTCTGCAGAGAGAGAGAGAGAGAGAGAGAG
>JAXCGZ010005219.1:0-10000 GCA_037179515.1 Halocaridina rubra
TGTGATTACCTAATTGTGATTACCTAATTGTGTTTACGGGAAAGAGCCCAAAGCTCGTATCTTCCCGTCTCCTGATCGGTTCCATTTTTAGACTTAGTGATACTTATCATACCTGTCCTTAAAACTATGGATTGAGGTAGCATTAACTACCTCCTCGCTTAGCGAATTCCAATTATCAACTACTCTTACACTGAAAAAGTATTTCCTTACATCCTGCAAACAAGTTTTCTTCCGAAGCTTCAAACTATGACCTCTAGTTCTAGAGCCAGCCATATCGAAATATCGATCCCTATCCACTCTATCATAACCATGAAGGAATTTAAAGACTGTCACCATATCCCCCCTTACTCTTCTAGCTTCGAGTGATGGCAAGTCTAATTCCCTCAGCCTCTCATCATAACCGAGATTGCGTATTTCTGGCACCAGTTTCGTGGCATGTCTTTGAACTTTTTCAAGCTTAGCTATGTGCTTTTTCAAGTGCGGATTCCAAAAGGGGGCTGCATATTCGAGTTTTGGCCTCACATAGGTTACATAAATATTTCTGAACATTTCCTTGTCCATGTGCCTGAAGGCTACCCTTACATTTGATAAGAATGCATATGCTGCCCTTACTACGCCATTTATATGTATTTCTGGAGACAAATCTGCCAATATGTTTACTCCTAGATCTCTCTCATTTTCTGTCTCCTGAAGTTGTACTCCAGCCACCGAGTAGTCAAGCTTGGGCCTTCTTGCACTTGTACCCATTCTCATTACCTTACATTTTGAGGTATTGAATTTCATTAGCCACTTTTCTGACCACTCATGCAGATTATTTAGATCCTCCTGAAGTTCTCTACCATTGTTCTCGATTTTTACTTTCTTCACAATCTTTGCATCATCTGCAAACATATTCATGAATGAATTTACAGACTCTGGTAGGTCATTTACATATACAAGGAACAAAAGTGGCCCTAAAACTGAACCCTGTGGAACTCCACTACTAACTCTTCTCCATTCAGACACTGAGTGTCTTACTCTAACCCTCTGTTCCCTTCCTTCTAAGTAAGTTTTTATCCATTCCAAGACATTTCCACCTATTCTAGCCATTGATTGCAGCTTCCTAATAAGTCTCCCATGTGGAACAGTGTCAAACGCTTTCTGGAAGTCTAGGAATATGCAATCTGCCCAGCCCTCTCTTTCCTGTAAGATTTGGCTTACCTCATCATAAAATTCTAATAAGTTTGTTACTGTTGATCTTCCTTCTCTGAAGCCATGTTGCCTCACTGACAAAAAGTTGAAGGATTCCAAGTGAAGAGAGATATGTTTCCTTAGTAGTTTCTCCATAAGTTTGCAAACTATGCTGGTCAAGGAAACTGGTCTATAGTTCAGAGCCGTATCCCTCCTTCCCTTTTTGAAGATAGGTATCACATTTGCTTGTTTCCAGCATCTTGGAATCTCCCCCGACTCCAATGACTCCTTAAATATGATACTTAGTGCCACTGATATTGTGTTTGCGCATTTTTTAAGCACATGAGGGGATATGTCATCAGGACCTGTAGCTTTATGAACATCTAAATCCATCAGCGCTTTGCATACCTCTGTGGCTGTAAGGTTGATGTTCTCTAATACCGGCCCTTGAGCTTCTATCACTGCAATCTGAGGGGGTGGGGTATTTTCTACTGTAAATACTGACTGAAACTCCTTGTTCAATTCTTTGCAGATCTCTTCGTCCGTCTCAGTGATGCTTCCATCCGCTCTCTTTAGCCTTAAAACCTGTTCTTTTACCTTCAGTTTTCCTCTGATAAAGCTGTGGAAAAGCTTGGGATTTTCTTTAGCCTTCCTGGTGATGTCCCTCTCATAATCTTTCTCTGCCTCTCTCCTTTTACTTAGGTAGTCATTTCTTGCTCTTTTGTAGGTTTGCCAGGCATTTATGTTTTTTCTCCTCCTATACCTTTTCCAGCATTTGTCTCTCCACTCCTTAGCTCTTTTACACCCATTATCGAACCATTTCTCTCTGGTATGAATTACACCTACTTTGGTGACAGGTATGCAGCAATCTACTATCTTCCCATATTTCTCACAAAAGATGTCATACATTTCTTGTACAGATTTGTTGTAAAATAAGGTTCTCCAGTCAATAACTGCAAAAAGCTCATTCATTTTGATGTAATCTCCTTTCTGATAGTTCCTCCTCATGTCCTCAGTGCCTCTACTCTCAGGAAGAATGTCTTCAATGATATACTCCATCAACAACACACAGTGGTCACTCTTTCCAATTGGTGGTTCATACTCAATATTTTCAATATCCAACACATTATCTGTGAACACCAGATCAAGTAGTGATGGCTCATCCCCACCCCTGGCTCTTGTTGGTTCCATTACATGTTGGTGTAGGAAATTCCCTTGTACGCAATCTAGGAATCTTGCCCCAAAGGAGTCCTCACCACTGTGTGGGTCAAGATTTATCCAATCTATCTCTTTATGATTAAAGTCTCCCATAATCAAAATCCTACATTTTTTCTCCCGCGCCATGTTAACAACTGAGTTTATGACTTCAATCGTACCTATATGACTTTCCTCATAAATTTCAAGCCTATTTTGGTTCCTTGGTGGGTTGTATACAACAGTTATTATAATGCTCTCTGACCCAGTATTTATGCGAGCAACAAGAAATTCCCTGAACTCACTTTCTATAGCCAAGTTTATCTCTTCAACTTGAATCCTCTCACTTATGAGCAGTGCTATCCCTCCACCAGTCCTCTCAGATCTTTCGACCCTTAGTATTCTGAAGCCCTTAGGAAAAACTGTGACACTGTTTATGTCCTCACTCAACTTAGTCTCTGTAATTGCTACTATATCTGCCTTACTGTTGTGAATCCTATCTTTTAATTCTACTGCCTTACCAGCTAATCCATCAGCATTTGTGTATAACAATCTTCATGAGGCCCCATCCCCTGATCTTCTGTCATTATCTTCTTTATCTCCCCTTTGTCTGGAAGTATTCCGTAACGAAAATTTTTTTTCTCTTCTTCATTTCTTTCATCATTTAACCTTCTTGCCTCTTGCAACAAGTTTTTGATCTTTCCCATCTCTTCCTGTGTTCTGTATCGTCTAATGAACACTTCTTTGCATTCTTGAAGGTCTTTTAGACTTTTTTTTCTCAACAATATTTCCCTACATGTCTCCCCTCTCTCAAAGGTTACTTTTGTTGGTCTCGGCTTTCCTTCCCTCGAATATTTACCTAGTTGGTGTATGTTTACAATATCCTCAGGACCACATACTACTCCAAGCTTTCTTATCAGGTCTACAACGTTAGCTTTATTTTCTTCAAGTCTCCCCTGCCATGTTGGCTCCTGGGATTCACTTATGCCTGAGATTACCACTGTCTTCTCCTTATCAAGTGCCTGTCTGATGAGTGGGTTTGCCCTTTCCATCACAACGTCTTTCATTTTTTCGATTACTGTCTCTTTATAGTCAACTGTTTGTATGTTTTCCAGTGCCACCACCTTTACAGCCTCTTTTACTGCCAGTGTGTGTGTGTGTGTGTGTGTGTGTGATTACCTAATTGTGATTACCTAATTGTGTTTACGGGAAAGAGCCCAAAGCTCGTATCTTCCAGTCTCCTGATCGGTTCCATTTTAGACTTAGTGATACTTATCATACCTGTCCTTAAAACTATGGATTGAGATAGCATTAACTACCTCCTCGCTTAGCGAATTCCAATTATCAACTACTCTTACACTGAAAAAGTATTTCCTTTCATCCTGCAAAGAAGGTTTCTTACGAAGCTTCAAACTATGACCTCTAGTTCTAGAGCCAGCCATATCGAAATATCGATCCCTATCCACTCTATCATAACCATGAAGGAATTTAAAGACTGTCACCATATCCCCCCTTACTCTTCTAGCTTTGAGTGATGGCAAGTCTAATTCCCTCAGCCTCTCATCATAACCGAGATTGCGTATTTCTGGCACCAGTTTCGTGGCATGTCTTTGAACTTTTTCAAGCTTAGCTATGTGCTTTTTCAAGTGCGGATTCCAAAAGGGGGCTGCATATTCGAGTTTTGGCCTCACATAGGTTACATAAATATTTCTGAACATTTCCTTGTCCATGTGCCTGAAGGCTACCCTTACATTTGATAAGAATGCATATGCTGCCCTTACTACGCCATTTATATGTATTTCTGGAGACAAATCTGCCAGTATGTTTACTCCTAGATCTCTCTCATTTTCTGTCTCTTGAAGTTGTACTCCAGCCACCGAGTAGTCAAGCTTGGGCCTTCTTGCACTTGTACCCATTCTCATTACCTTACATTTTGAGGTATTGAATTTCATTAGCCACTTTTCTGACCACTCATGCAGATTATTTAGATCCTCCTGAAGTTCTCTACCATTGCTCTCGTTTTTTACTTTCTTCACAATCTTTGCATCATCTGCAAACATATTCATGAATGAATTTACAGACTCTGGTAGGTCATTTACATATACAAGGAACAAAAGTGGCCCTAAAACTGAACCCTGTGGAACTCCACTACTATCTCTTCTCCATTCAGACACTGAGTGTCTTACTCTAACCCTCTGTTCCCTTCCTTCTAAGTAAGTTTTTATCCATTCCAAAACATTTCCACCTATTCTAGCCATTGAGTGCAGCTTCCTAATAAGTCTCCCATGTGGAACAGTGTCAAACGCTTTCTGGAAGTCTAGGAATATGCAATCTGCCCAGCCCTCTCTTTCCTGTAAGATTTGGCTTACCTCATCATAAAATTCTAATAAGTTTGTTACTGTTGATCTACCTTCTCTGAAGCCATGTTGCCTCACTGACAAAAAGTTGAAGGATTCCAAGTGAAGAGAGATATGTTTCCTTAGTAGTTTCTCCATAAGTTTGCAAACTATGCTGGTCAAGGAAACTGGTCTATAGTTCAGAGCCGTATCCCTCCTTCCCTTTTTGAAGATAGGTAACACATTTGCTTGTTTCCAGCATCTTGGAATCTCCCCCGACTCCAGTGACTCCTTAAATATGATACTTAGTGCCACTGATATTGTGTTTGCGCATTTTTTAAGCACATGAGGGGATATGTCATCAGGACCTGTAGCTTTATGAACATCTAAATCCATCAGCGCTTTGCATACCTCTGTGGCTGTAAGGTTGATGTTCTCTAATACCGGCCCTTGAGCTTCTATCACTGCAATCTGAGGGGGTGGGGTATTTTCTACTGTAAATACTGACTGAAACTCCTTGTTCAATTCTTTGCAGATCTCGTCGTCCGTCTCAGTGATGCTTCCATCCGCTCTCTTTAGCCTTAAAACCTGTTCTTTTGCCTTCAGTTTTCCTCTGATAAAGCTGTGGAAAAGCTTGGGATTTTCTTTAGCCTTCCTGGTGATGTCCCTCTCATAATCTCTCTCTGCCTCTCTCCTTTTACTTAGGTAGTTTTCTTGCTCTTTTGTAGGTTTGCCAGGCATTTATGTTTTTTCTCCTCCTATACCTTTTCTAGCATTTGTCTCTCCACTCCTTAGCTCTTTTACACCCATTATAGAACCATTTCTCTCTGGCATGAATTACACCTACTTTGGTGACAGGTATGCAGCAATCTACTATCTTCCCATATTTCTCACAAAAGATGTCATACATTTCTTGTACAGATTTGTTGTAAAATAAGGTTCTCCAGTCAATAACTGCAAAAAGCTCATTCATTTTGATGTAATCTCCTTTCGGATAGTTCCTCCTCACGTCCTCAGTGCCTCTACTCTCAGGAAGAATATCTTCAATGATATACTCCATCAACAACACACAGTGGTCACTCTTTCCAATTGGTGGTTCATACTCAATATTTTCAATATCCAACACATTATCTGTGAACACTAGATCAAGTAGTGATGGCTCATCCCCACCCCTGCCTCTTGTTGGTTCCATTACATGTTTGTGTAGGAAATTCCCTTGTACGCAATCTAGGAATCTTGCCCCGAATGAGTCCTCACCACTGTGTGGGTCAAGATTTATCCAATCTATCTCTTTATGATTAAAGTCTCCCATAATCAAAATCCTACATTTTTTCTCCCGTGCCATGTTAACAACTGAGTTTATGACTTCAATAGTACCTATATGACTTTCCTCATAAATTTCAAGCCTATTTTGGTTCCTTGGTGGGTTGTATACAACAGTTATTATAATGCTCTCTGACCCAGTATTTATGCGAGCAACAAGAAATTCCCTGAACTCACTTTCTATAGCCAAGTTTATTTCTTCAACTTGAATCCTCTCACTTATGAGCAGTGCTATCCCTCCTCCAGTCCTCTCAGATCTTTCAACCCTTAGTATTCTGAAGCCCTTAGGAAAAACTGTGACACTGTTTATGTCCTCACTCAACTTAGTCTCTGTAATTGCTACTATATCTGCCTTACTGTTGTGAATCCTATCTTTTAATTCTACTGCCTTACCAGCTAATCCATCAGCATTTGTGTATAACAATCTTAATGAGGCCCCATCCCCTGATCTTCTGTCATTATCTTCTTTATCTCCCCTTTGTCTGGAAGTATTCTGTAACGAAAATTTTTCTTCTCTTCTTCATTTCTTTCATCATTTAACCTTCTTGCCTCTTGCAACAAGTTTTTGATCTTTCCCATCTCTTCCTGTGTTCTGTATCGTCTAATGAACACTTCTTTGCATTCTTGAAGGTCTTTTAGACTTTTTTTCTCAACAATATTTCCCTACATGTTTCCCCTCTCTCAAAGGTTACTTTTGTTGGTCTCGGCTTTCCTTCCCTCGAATATTTACCTAGTTGGTGTATGTTTACAATATCCTCAGGACCACATACTACTCCAAGCTTTCTTATCAGGTCTACAACCCTAGCTTTATTTTCTTCAAGTCTCCCCTGCCATGTTGGCTCCTGGGATTTACTTATGCCTGAGATTACCACTGTCTTCTCCTTATCAAGCGCCTGTCTGATGAGTGGGTTTGCCCTTTCCATCACAACGTCTTTCATTTTTTCGATTACTGTCTCTTTATAATCAACTGTTTGCATGTTTTCCAGTGCCACCACCTTTACAGCCTCTTTTACTGCCACATTCCCCTTTAGTGCATCAGCAAAGGACGTTTTCATGGCATCATTTTCCATATTCAGCTCCTGGAACTCTTTTCTGAACTGTTCAATGTTTTCCTTAATCTGGACATTCCAAGCAGCATTCTCGTCTCTCTGTGTGTGTGTGTGTGTGTATGTGTGTGTGTGTGTGTGTGTGTGTGTGTGTGCGTGTGTATGTATGTGTTTGTGTGCTGAGGCACATCCAACTACACCAATGAGGGTCTAAAAAAGAATGAAACTTCACAAATAAATGATGTGCTAGGAAATGAATGCATTCTTTTTGAATGCTTTCTGTTCATATACATCTTCCCAACTTTACTTGTGGCTTCGTTTTCGCATATACATCAAATCCTATTTCTATATAGACATCAACAATAATCACTTAAACACATTAAAATATTTGAAAACATGAATCATATTATGCCCCTAACAGAGAATTTAAATTAAGACTCATAATTAGTGTGCCAAGGCGCTACCAACTATACCAACATCAACGAAAAAAGTATTGTAAGCATGAGATTGAAACTCGCATCCCAAGTTACAAAATCATGCCACCATACTTTTTGAGCCATTACAACAGACAAAAGTCTGAGTTTCATTACCCAGCCAGATTAAGCAAGCACTTCACCCTTTGCTCTTTTTAAATAAGCCTATTATATTGGACATGTGGAATTAAGTATAAATAGTACACAAAAATACTGAATTCAAAAGTATTATATTTACATAATTATCACATTATCAAAGATTAACTGCTCAAGAATCACTATCTAGCATAAATTCTGTGAGCTATATAATAAATTAATTCATAACATAACGATGGACCTATTCCATAAAAGACTCTCATAATGATGCATCTAATAAAAGAATAATAATAAAGACTTCCAAAACTAATGAGAAAATTTACTATTCCCACTAAATTCATCAAAGAAAAACATCTAAACGAGGTAACGAGGATTATCTAGGAGTGTTTTGGAACTCTCTAAATCAAGTCAATTTTTACTAATTCCCTGTCCCGAGAGGGAAATAAATCATCTCTGTTCAATAGGCAGTTAATATTGGAAGGCCAAAATCCTTTTTTTTATGGAAAGAGGAACCGAAACTATCAACCAATAACTTAAGAAACAAAATAACAATTTCAATTTATCATTTTCTTACAAAACTTGGCATGAACACGTTTTTTTTATTGCAATTCAAAACAACTATTGCAGTGCACACAACAAAAATGCATTTTTTATCAACTTGAAATGGAGTAAGCTTGTTATATATCAGCTTAAAGCCTTTTTTTTTTTGTCATCTCGCAAGAGGCTTAACTCTTGTTGGAGAGCATGACCCTATATACCTGTACGCATTATTTTACTAGTGTATGTTTACTTTTAGAAAGCTTGGAGACTGCAGAACTGGAACTTGAATCATATGATTATTGACATTAAATATCGCCTCTACTTAATATCTATAACACACGTTACACAGCAAGATAAATTCTTATTGAAGACATAAAAACCTTGTTCTCGTTTCTTATGGATTTCATAATGCATTATCAACACACTATATAGTTAATTCATTTGTTTCGTCTCATTTTTCCTGTTTATCATCATTCCTATAATAATTAATGACTGCTAAACTTAGAAGAAAAGTTTTTTCTTACTCGTTACTACTGCAATGATTATAGCAACAGTCGTTTAACAAGTTTTAGCCTTTTATCTTGAAAATAAAGCATTTTTAACTGAACTGCCAAATGGAAAGAGATATAATAAGTTATGGTGCCATCACAACCTCTCAAGGAAATAACTCGTTTGAGGAAATAATTTGAAAGAAGAAAAATATTATTCAAATTGTAGAGTTAATGCCCTGTCACTCAAGGGCTTAGCAAATAAAACACCTCTACACCTCTTGACGTGGTACTCGATCATATGCCTTTTCCATGTCAATAAAGACCATATGCAGTCCTCTCTGTTTCTCCCAATGATTTTCCATCATTTGTCTCAAGGCAAATATGGCATCCACTGTCCCTCTTCCAAGCATGAAGCCAAACTGTTCATCTCCAATTGTCGTTTCCTCTCTGAGTCTCCTCTCTATGATCTTCTCCCATATCTTCATAGTATGACTTAACAACTTTATATCTCTATAGTTTCCACACTCCTGAATGTCTCCCTTTCATTTATAGAGTGGGATGATTAGGCTTCCTCTCCACTCCTCTGGCATCTTTTCCTGACTAAAGATCTTTTGCATTAAGACTCTCAAGATATCTATGCCTTCCTCTCCAAGACTCTTCCATACTTCCATTGGCATCTTATCAGGTCATGCTACCTTTCCATTTTTCATTTTCCTTACTGCCTGCTCTACCTCTCTTCTAGTCACTGTTGTTGTAACTGCTTCATTTGGAAGTCCATCTTCAAATACTGCTCTTGGGCTCTCTTTATTTAGTAATCCTTCAAAATAAATTTCCCATCTGCTTTTTATTTCATCCTCCTCTGCTAGAACTACTACCTAGTTATCCTTAATTTGTCTTACTTGGGTCAAGTCTTTGGATGCAGCATCTTGGGCCTTAGCAATTCGCAATATTTTCTTCTCTCCTTCTCGTGTTTCCAGTTCTTCATAGACTTCATTTAATGTCTCTGCTTTTGCTTTTGCTACTGCTCTCCTTGCCTCCTTCTTTGCCTGCTTGTACTCTTCTTTATCTTGCTTCAGGCCTGATAAATCTGCCTTTTTCTTAGTTTCTTCTTGCTCTTCAGCCATTCTTGCACTTCCTCATTCCACCACCATGACTCTTTATCATTTGGTGGTTTGCATCCTGATGACTTTCCAAGTACCTCCTCACCAACCCTCAAAATCACCTAACTATTCTCTGTCCACCATTCTTGTACATCTTCATGCAACCTTATCGCTTTCCACACTCTGCCCTTAAACATAGCTCTCAGCTCTGCATCTTTCAATCTCTACCAC
>JAXCGZ010005219.1:15000-16005 GCA_037179515.1 Halocaridina rubra
TATCCCAGAGTTTAAAATATTTTGCAATGACCATGACCGATGGGGTAGGGTCTGTATTTATGTTAGAAATCATCTTAGCGCATCAGAAATAACCACAGGTCAAGAAAAAACTGAAGTATCAGAAACTTCCATCTTTCACTGTAGGGTATGTTTACCGTCACCCAAATGCACCTTCCAGTTCATTCAGTCATCTGCTAGAAACATTCAGAAATATTTGTGCGCGCCATAAACCCGTATACATACATGGTGACTTTAATGATGACTTGCTCTCAGCAGATAACAAAATGAAAAGGGTGATCAACACTGACAAAAAGTGACAAAACCGTCCCGCATTACCTCTAATTCTAAGACTCTAATAGATCTGATAATAACAAATAAAGTGGAAAGTATATCCTATTGGGACGTAGTTCCCTGCCCATTTTCAGATCAGGAGCTCAACATTGCCATGCTAAACATAAACAAGCCCAAAAGGAAGCCTCTCTTCTAGACATTCCGGTGTCAAAAAAATTACTCTCCTGATATCTTTTGTGAAGCATTAATCAACAACACAAATGTACTTAATAGTATAATAAACACAGATAACGTCGATTTGCAGGTTGATATTCTAACAAAAGTCTTCTGTTAATGCTTAGATAGTTGTGTACCCATAGTAACAAGAAAAATAGCCCGCTTCTCAGCCCCCTGGCTAATTAATGACATCAAAGAGGCAATGCAAATCAGAAATAAAATACGAAAAGAGCTAAAAATGAATAGATATGATATGACTCTCCGTGAACGTTATAAAGTAGAAAAGAAGCGTGTCAGATCTCTCATCAATATATGTAGAAAAGACTTTTACAAAACACACTTTAATGACTCTAGACATAATACAACGGCAACATGGAGACTGATAAGAAGCATGATACCAAATGGAAAGACTACCTCAGAAAGTTATGAAAATCACACGGAGTTGAAAGACAAAGCAGAAAACTCTAATAACTATTTTGCTAACGTTGGGAAAAATAC
>JAXCGZ010005220.1:5000-15977 GCA_037179515.1 Halocaridina rubra
TCTTCCTATCAAGGTCTTTCAGTTCTCTTCCACAATTGCTAAGCTAAGTTTACAAGGGCACAGTGTTATCCTTTCTCATTTTCTATTTTCATCAGAATTTAGGTAAAAGTGTGTTATTAAAGCAAAATATTATCTCTCTCCATACCTTATATTCCTAGAACTTCTACACACTCCTCCTACCTAGCTTTCCTACACCTCATATACATAAAAACGACCCTACAAAGATTCATATCAAGGGTTTCATCATCTGCACACTCTTCCTCTCCGGAAGTTATTATATTCCAACGTTCTCATCTTTTTTCCAGAATGTTTCCAGATCCTTTCAGACCATAGCTCCATCTTTTACAGCCTTTTTTCTTCGGTTCACTTTTTTTTTTTTTATCAGTGAAGTAGGTTAATATCTCAATAAAACCTTCACCCAGACGTGTTTGCAAACACAAATAAATATACTTTATAGCCAGGCGTTAAGACGTTGGATTCAAAAAGCGATGACGTTGCACGATGTGATACGCCCCAACTCGACGTCGTAAATTCACGTAACGACGTCTAAAGTCATTCAATAGGGTAGGGAAATATGAAAAAATACAAAACTCACTAAAATCAATAAACAAAAATATGTAACCATTCGTCTTTACAAGAATATCGAAGTTCATGTTAACGTAAAATAAATTAAATTAAATGTCGAACTACGTCTTAACGTCCAACAAATTAAATTAAATAAATACATGAATATAATTATTCGTTTCTACAATGAAAAAAAAGTACAAAGAGAATCCAACGTGAAAATAACAAAATATATATCCCGAACAAATCCCTAACCAAAGCTAACGGAGATTGGAAAGGTATTATGTTACGAAGGATACATAATTAATTTTAATGTACCTTTTTTTTTAATGAGTTGCTCAAGGGGCATTCCCTACTTTTCTCCAAGCCCTAAAGCTTAAGAAGAGAGTTTTTCATCATTGGTGGATACACCAAATGGTGTCCTTATGTATGCACTCAGCATGTTGCATAGATGAGCATTGCCACTTACGGGTAGTCAAAAACCTCTCTTTATTCCCTCTCAGGGAACCTTGTACGAAGAAGCTGTATCTACATACCTTCAGGAGTTGATCTCAGGACCCACAAGACGAGAGCCATGCCCTAAACCACTGACCTACACAAGGGTGGTAAATCGTACCTAAAGGCTTATAGAGATCAGAAAGACAGTCTACGGAGCTACCAATTTTTTTACAAAATTAGTAATTTTCCAAAAGAGCCTTGAAAAATCACATTAGAATATTTGTAGTCTGGCAAAAATCAAAATAGCGGGATCTTGTCTCAAATGTTTAAACTTCTTAGAAGGAGACGTAACAGGGTCTCTATTATAAGAGGACCTTTTTTACCTTTAGAAACGCAGTGAAGAAAAAAATTTGCGTCGTATTAATCCTCTTGATAATAAAGACTAATTACTAGCTTCTCTGACAACGGTGTCAAGAACGGGAAAATTATTATTATCAATAATAATAATAATAATAATAATAATAATAATAATAATAATAATATTAATAATAATATTATTATTATTATTATTATTAGTAGTAGTAGTAGAATTGGAGAAATTTACAATGCTAGTTATCAAATCCGGTCAGCAAATATTTTGTGTGAATTTACTAGTAAGGGAAGGTGGTTTAAAAAACCTCAAGTTTGTAATATTTTATAATTGTAATCAACAAGGTAATTAGTAAATTAGTACAAGTAACAATACAGGCCACGGTAAACTGAAAAAATAAGGATAAAATATTGTGATATGATATACAAGGAAGAAAAAACATACGAGGACGAAAGAGAACAATATATTAGTAAGAATAATTATTAGTAAGAAGAAGAAGAAGAAGAAGAAGAAGAAGAAGAAGAAGAAGAAGAAGAAGAAGAAGAAGAAGAAAAGAAAAAGAAGTGGAAGAAGAAAAAAGAAAAAGAAGTGGAAGAAGAAGAAAAAAGAAGAAGAAGAAAAGAAGAAGGAGGAGAGAAGGAGGAGAAGGAGGAGGAGGAAGAATTCATCTAGCTAAATACCGCTATCATGCTAACATTTTGTCGTGAGTGTGGCACTATTGAAAAGTGTCTTCTAATGTCACTCTAAATCCTGGAGTGAAAGTTGTAAGATTTGGTTGAAATGCGAAGTGGATAAAACATGTGAATGCGCGATTTGTCCAACACGGAGAGCCAAAGTTGACGAATATAAGGAATCATTGTGTACGTCTCTATAGCATTATGTATTGTACACAAAATAGAACGTTTTCCAGTACATAAATATTTCTTCAATAAGCCAGCTACTGAGGGAGCAAGTCAGGTCAACATGGTGCCGGTCCCAAGCCTGGATCATTGGAGATGGTTGGCATCAGGAAGGGCATTCGGTCGTGAAACACTGAACCAAATCCGACACTCGTATATGAGGCTAGCGAGAAACATATCCCAAACGAATACAGGAAAATCTGGTGATAAATAAGATTTAGGATTTCTATATCATATCATACGAATTTCCATTATACGGTTTTTTAAAAATAACGTCATTTTAAACGGCGATGATATAGAAATTCTTTTTTAGAGAGAGAGAGAGAGAGAGAGAGAGAGAGAGAGAGAGAGAGAGAGAGAGAGAGAGAGAGAGAGAGAGAGAGAGAGAGAGAGAGAGAGAGAGAGAGAGAGAGAGAGAGAGAGAGAGAGAGAGAGAAATATCTCATAGAGAAATGGATATGCCTAGGTTATTTTCATGGCTATATTTGGTTGACGGTTAAAACAAATAGAAAAAACAATAAGAGATTCGGTCAAAATATAAAAGAAAAACCTAGATGGGTTTCTACAGCGAACATTATTCAGTCTTTCTTAATTGTTTCAATTTTCAACATGTCACAAAACAAATGTTATCAAGCGTTACACAATCAGTTTGTGATATGCTGAGAGCTACCTAAGCATGTAGATAGAGAAAGATATAAACTAATGACAAAGAAAAAATAATTCATAACGACAAAATAGGAATACAACTGCGCAGTATTCCCCACGCGGTACTGCGTTTGTAACGCGTAGACACCGGCGTCCCTAATGGTCAGAGCTGCATCCCGTTCCATTTCTTCTTTCTCCTTCTGTTACCTTCAGCCATTCTGCAAGTGGTCAGTTTGAGTCTAACACTCTTTTATATATCGGATATTTCTCTTGTTCATCGGATTCTCCAACACTATCAATATCGAGTTACAAGTCTTCTTTTTTTCATTGGCTCTACTTTTCGCAACGCTCTTAATCACTTCTTGAGACCAGAACCATTAGTCAGATTATGTATGTATATTTAAGCCCCAAGACAGCCGGCCATTTACAAAAGCGATCTCATGAAACCTAGCCGTGTTTGTCAGGTGCTAGGAAGCGACATATGTCATTTATGTTTGTTAGAGTATACTTCAATCGCATTCAAAGACCATTAAATGTAGGATGGCATAAATGTATACCATCATCTCTGTCGCAATTACAACAGAATAAAGCTTAGCACTCAAGTTTTCCAACTCATTCTTTGTACTACCTTCCGTAATCCTTCCATCTGCAATTACTAGTTTAATTCCTAAGGATGCCAGTTACCATCTGCTACGTTTTAATCTTGTCTTTCTTTTTATGTTCCGCTTAGACCCTTATTTAGATAGAGACAGAAAGACACACACACGCAGATTTCCAATACGAGTGTTTACAGCAAGAGGGGTCACCTTGAGAGGACAAGCAGGTTTGGTACAACATAACGGCAACTTCTCTACTGGTTGGTACTTCTTGTAACCTGTTCTATCTCTACTCAACTTGGCAGGCTTTATTTTAATATGATATCCAGCTGCTTCATGAATATACTTGAAAATTAATAGAAAGTGTTTTAAATTCATCTAATATCCAACTGCTGCATAGTGTATACAAATGGGGACCGCGTTAGCACAGTGGTTAGAGTACTCGACTCAGAAGGTGATAGACCCATAATAGATCCCACTACGGGTCGTTAGGAAGAGTTTTCAGCCTAATTTCCCCAGCTCCAACCTATTATGGGGATAGATAGCAACACACAACAACAAACAACATAGTTGATTCAAAACACTGCATGATGATAATCATTCGCTTTTTAACTCCAATAAGGTACTAGGGAAGAGAAGTTAATGCCAACTCGCCAAGAGTGGACAGTTTAGGATATTCTAGGTGTAAGCCTCGTAACATTCCTCTAAACTGCAGATCATCATTTAGTAATATATAAATATACAAATATTTGCAACATGCGCCTTATATATATATATATATATATATATATATATATATATATATATATATATATATATATATATATATATATATATATATATATGATGTACTTCATCCACTTCATTGCGGTACAAGTCATATACAAATTAATGAAATAAAGTAAAATGGTAAATGAAAAATGTAAATCAATCGATATGAAGTAACAAAGAAATAATTTCTATGAGAAGTTGTAAAAGTGCAGGTAAGTTCGCATGTATCCTCGGTTTGAAAAAAAAAAAACTTAAAAAAAGGGAGAGGAGAAAAATCGAACAGCTATTCGAACAATAACTTCTTTGAGCGTTCACAAGATGCTAGAGTTAATTCTATTTATCCGTTCTGTTGTAGGCATTCGACGCGATATAAGAGCATGACTGTCACTAGAAGAGAAGAAAAAAAATAATGCAGAAGTTCATCTTTTACGGGAAGCGACATCTGAAGAATGACTTAATTGCAACACGTAATCTACTATTCTACAAAAAAAAAAAAAAAGTTTCTGAAATGGTACAAAGAAAAAGGAAATTACAAAGCATTGCAGTGGGTAGATGTAAAAAGTAATCCACTCAAGGACACCCAATTCAGGTGTCCATCTCATCTGCTGTCTCCGTCTTACAACTTTATTTCGAATGTAAAAGTGTCGGCATAAAGCGGTAAGACATCCTTCCAGCATCATGTGACGCCGAGCTTTCCATGCGTGGAAAAGAGGCACTCCACGAATACAGCCGCGTGTATTTGCAGTATCTTAAATTTAGCTTACGAAGAGTCATAATTACAGATAATTATTTCCTCTGCTCATACACATTATTACACTCAACCTGTATATATTCTATTACTACAACTTATACTCTGAAACAGAATATTTTGCGTGTATATATATATATATATATATATATATATATATATATATATATATATATATAAATCATTTTTTACCCCGACCGGGATTCGAACCTAGGACTTATAATTACTAAGTCAAGGCGCTACCAACTACACACCACAGAAGGTGGTGTGTAGTTGGTAGCGCCTTAACTTAGTAATTATAAGTCCTAGGTTTGAGTCCCGGTCGGGGTAAAAAATGATTCATGTTTTCACATATGTAATGTGCTTGCTTGGTTATGATATATATATATATATATATATATATATATATATATATATATATATATATATATATATATATATATATATATATATATATATATATATATATATATATATATATATATATATCATGAACTAAACAGGCGATAGCAGCAAAGAAATCAAGCACGAATTTTCGAACATCTTGTAATTGAATCTTCGAGCCTACTAAGGTTTGGTATCTCTAATTATGCTAAAGCCATTGCAGCTCAAGGATGCGATGACTGAAGGGAATGAGATCGCCGGAGACAATGAGGGTGATTAAGGATAATTACTGACACAGGAATGAGTATTTGCTGTAAAACTTGAAAGAAAAATGTATAAAGAGAGGGTTTACTACCTCGCGTAGTTTGAAGTTCAGGGGGTAGGGAAATTGATAAGGAGGAGAGGGGGGGGGGAAAGGAAATGAGTAAAAATGAATAGAAGGAGGGAGATGATATGAAATGCTGATTAAAGAGAAAAAAATTGTGAACCAAGGAACATGAACACTAATATTTTTCAAAAAGATTTCATCTACGCTTAAGGAGGCAGCATAAATTAGGAAGGATTGCAAAAGGAAAAGATAACTAATACAATAAAGAAAAAGATATAAAAAAGAAGAACAAAAGAGGTGTTGGTGTTGGTAGGGGGAGGGGATTACAGAAGGGGGAAGGCTGCAGTGTCATGACAAACAACCCACTTGCAAGTTGCAAAGCTCCTCCCCAAGGTGAACTGGTGCAGGTGAGATAACCATCGCTGCCATCACCACAACAACAACTCAGGTCATTATACCAAGTAAAGGGAATACCGCTCAGGTCATTATAATCATGCTCTGCGATAGATTAGAAAAAAAAAACGCAAATAGGAAATGAGCAGTTAAAAACCCTTTCATTAATAAGAGGTAGAGGTCAATATTAAGAGATGATTTAGTATGATTACGCTGAAAAAAAGAACGCACATAATGTTTGCGTGTAGCTGTATATGTAACGCTCAAGTTGTAAACTTGACTGAAATGAACAACGAAGTAAGTCGGTCTGAGAGCCATTTTTGAAAAGTCGTCAAGAAATTATATCACTGTTTCTTAATCTATGGCTACATCCAGTCACCTGAAATAAATGCAAGCAAACAGTCTCTAAATCAAAACAAAATGTCCAGAAGCACTTACAATTATAACGAGACAAAAACATAGTTATATATATATATATATATATATATATATATATATATATATATATATATATATATATATATATATATATATATATATATATATATATATATATATATATATATATATATATATATATATATATATATATATATATATATATATATATCAGCAAACAGAAAACAGTGTTATCTGAAATTCATATACCCGGAACTTTATAATTTGCGTTCCAGTAACTGGTATTGGAGAGGCATTAAAAGAATCTTCTGGTCATTCATCATTATAGACTTGGCCCTTTAACTTGACTTTATCAGCTATTTGCTTCAACTGCTGACATCATCAAATTCCTGACTTTAAAACTGCTGACTCAGGTCCTGGTGATTTATCACATGATCGATGAACAAAGCGGAACGATAAGGAAATAAGGGAGGGTCCTTGATTTATTATCATGCATGCGAAACCTCTCGACTTCCTAATATCACATGACAGCCATGGTAAAAGGAAAAATGTATACACATACGAAGAGATTTCGAACCATACTTAAGCATTTTGTATACAAAATTTTAAACCATCATTATCCTAGCTGGCAATCTAATTTCAAAACAGTCAGGGATATAAGGGGAACCAATACAAAACTGTGTAGTGAGCTCTTTATTCAGAGAACAAACACAGAAGCAGGTTCAAAGATGATCACTATTAAAGGGTCAACACTCTAGAACAATATTTCAGAGCATCTAAATAATTTATCCTCCTTCACAGCATTCAAAGGCAAACTATATAGTTTTCTTTTGGACAAATATTTACTGCTCACATACTAATCAAACTTAATGATTTAATGTAATTTCCCTTTACACTAACCATTCTATATGTATATTGCTATCGCCTTCTTTTGTTTCTAAGTTAAGAACTAATTATTCCCATTGTAAGGAATACAAATAGGGTGATGATGCCCATAGTAACGATCCTGTATCGAGTATTACTATAACTACTTTATTATTAACATTATATTGTCAGCATTATTATTACAGTATGATTATTGTTATTATAAGTTTCTAGGGATCTGTTAACCCAAGGTAATTTTCAATTTCTAGGAAAGTCCTATTTCTACTCACTTATCAGTTCAATTATATGTCTACTTATAAGTGTACTCTTAGTTTCGTACGAGAACAGCCATCGCAAAATGGAAATAAATGTTCCCTTGTTCTGCTTGTTTGTTTGTTCTTAGGGGATACCGAATATATCCCAAACGAATCACAATAATTCCAGAGTGTGTGTGCGCCCGCGCGTGTGTAAGGGGGGGGGGGGCTAAAGAAAAACATGACATACTGAGTAGGTTCATATCCAATATCCACGAAAATATTTGAGAATATTCAAGGTGTTCTCTGTAAATGCAATAAGAATCTCTCTGACGTCTTGAAGTCTCTTAGTTATGTAATCTTTGTAACAGCCATTTTCAATTGCATTTGATTCACTTTGTACATGAAAGCTGACTATGGAGCGAAAATGCTCTATATTCTATCCACGTGGCTGTAACTTCAACGAAAGTTTTCATACATAAAATTCAATCTGTTTAACAGAATAATAGGACAAACGTGGCAAAATATTATTATTATTATTATTATTATTATTATTATTATTATTATTATTATTATTCAATAACTTTAGCTACTAAAAACAATTCTAACTACATGTATACATTACCCCACACGTGACTCGATCCAAACACATTTAGAAATGTGCTTTCTAGGGTAATGCGTTTATTATACAATTATTATTATTATTATTATTATTATTATTATTATTATTATTATTATTATTATTATTATTATTATTATTTAAAAGAAAACTTGCTCCACTTACATGTTAAGGAAAAAGTAATAGAAAAAATGAATTGGAACAAATAAATACTGTCATATGTCGAACGAAAAGAGAATATTTTACACTGCCAGAGAGGAAATATGAGACCTCGATGATTTCAGTTGCGCAAGAATGGAGCTCATCCATGAATTTATCTATTTTCTTCATCTAACTAATAATTTACTTATCTATTTTGCTCGTGTTCAGTAAACCCTAACCAAAATAATTTAGTGTACGTCATTTCGCAGTTTACATATATCGATGACCAAGCAGTATTTCAATTCCACCAAAGAGAGTAAGACCGCGCAAAAAAAAAAAATGGCAGTCTAATATTGTGAGTAAAGTCGAAGTTCTAAATAAGAGAGAGAAATTCGCTTGATTGAGGCATCCGATACGTAAAACTGTTCCGGGATGAACCCAATAACGGGCAAAAACATTCTTGTTGACAATTCAAATGGCAGGTCCAATCACCCACCGCAGCAACATTTCTCAGGACAAAAATGGCACCAATCAGAAAAGATCGGCCATAGGATCCAAAGAAAGCCATCCAATCCTGGTAAAGCGAAGGTTAACATCCAGCCCAGAGGTAACCAATCACAGGCTTGACCTATTTCTGTCGAGCAAGGGGGGGGGGGGTGGTTAAGATGGAAGGAAGCGAGAACGAGGAGGGTTGGTGAATACGTGGGAACTTGGATGATTGGAGGGAAAGGGTTAACGCAGATGCCAAAACTGTATATGGAGAGAAAATATTTTTTAATAAGAAAATAAATTTTAGTAGTACATATCCAGGGTTATTGTTTTTTTTTACATAAACACCGATAGAGACATTTTCCCTAAATACTCTCTTCAATCCTTATACACAAAATATGGACAGGTCTAAGTCCTCCCAAAAGTAAATATATGTACTAAAACATATTCTCTCTCTCTCTCTCTCTCTCTCTCTCTCTCTCTCTCTCTCTCTCTCTCTCTCTCTCTCTCTCTCTCTCTCTTTCTAAGTTTAATGACAGAAAAGTAAATGAACAACATATGATGCCGGCCCAAAAATATATCATAAACGTTGTCATGTTTCTCATAGAGTTAAAGTGGTGAAGGAGGCATGCTATGAACGTATAATGAATACATATTACTATGACAACATTACATCTAAAATCAATTATCTTTATATTTTAGTGTTATCAGTATATACAGGAAATTTTAAGTCTATTCTATTGCAATTTTAAGGATAAACATTCTTGATAAAATGCATATATGAAGAGGTCGACAACAAATGAAATACAAAAAGATATACTAAAAAAAAACACACATGACAATATTACTGACAAAAAGCGTGGGTGTGTCAATTGCTTTCTACTGTTAATGAAATAAGCAGTTCCCTCCCTCCCATAAAAATATCTAAGCTTGAGTGGCCAAATCCCAAAGCAATTTCTATCTCCAAGTTTTCTCATCTGCATAACTGCAATCTAAAAAAAAGCATTTTACTATGCGACGTAATTTCATTCAAGCATCTTTTTTCTCGATTTTAATTATCAGTGCAAATCATTTTTGCAACATGGGGTTTATACTAGAGTAACGAACACTAAGAGAAAAGAAAATCTTGAAAAATAATTTATATGAACTAAAATTTATCGGCAATAGTGAAAAGAAACAATTTATGGTCTAAAGTTCTCTCTCTCTCTCTCTCTCTCTCTCTCTCTCTCTCTCTCTCTCTCTCTCTCTCTCTCTCTATATATATATATATATATATATATCTATATATATATATATATATATATATATATATATATATATATATATATATATATATATATATATATATATATATATATGCGCGCGTATGTGTGTTAATGGCAATATGTAAAATATGTCAGTATGTATATTGCCTGACATATTCATGTAATTTCCAAATGGCCTGATTTTACATATGGATTGTAACAGACATATGTGGATCAATCTCAAAAAGAGGCATCTGATATTATTTCTAGGTGCTTAATTTGGGAATGAGATTAAGCTAGGTTACGCTAGCTTGGGCTTAGTTAGGTTAGTTTAGGTTAGGCATATATCACAGACTGTGTACAATCGGACAATTTACAAGTTGACTGAAAATATCAAGAAGATTTTACACATTAACTGCATATGCATAAATTTATATCTAAGAAGATATTGTGTCACTATAACTTCTGGAAACGAGAGATAAGATAATTTTAAAAGAAACGAAGAAAGGGAAGGAATTATATAAAAATGGTCTCTCGAAGAGTTCTTCTGTCTGGTTCGGTTAAGCGTCTCCTAGATGCCTCCACATTTGAAGTCGACCCATGAAAGACGTTTTCAACAAGGCTTTTCAATGCGAGCGTCAATGGAAACTAAATTGCGTCTAATTAGCCCAGAGGAAGAATGGCCATGACGAGGGTTCTCAAGAGAGAGTGAGACTGCCTCACAAAGCCCCAATAAGGATAATGTATAACTTGTGGAAAAATAATTGTCCAGGTGTTACACGTAGCCTTCTCCTCTAAATGTTACGCTTACAGGCCACTAAACCTTAAGCT
>JAXCGZ010005221.1:0-5000 GCA_037179515.1 Halocaridina rubra
CTAGATGACTTGCTCTCAGCAGATAACAAAATGAAAAGGGTGATCAACACTGTGAAGTTAACACAAATAGTGACAAAACCGACCCGCATAACCCCTAATTCTAGGACTCTAATAGATCTGATAATAACAAATAAAGTGGAAAGTATACCCTATTGGGACGTAGTTCCCTGCCCAATTCAGACCACAAGCTGAACATTGCTATGCTAAACATAAACAAGCCCAAAAGGAAGCCTCTTTTCAAGGTATTCCGTAGTCTAAAAAATTACTCCCCTGATATCTTTTGTGAAACATTAATCAACAACACAAATGTACTTAACAGAATTAAATACACAGATAACGTCGATTTGCAGGTTGAGATTCTAACAAATGTCTTCCTTGAATGCTTAGATAGTTGTGCACCCATTGTAACAAGAAAAATAACCCGCCCCTCAGCACCCTGGCTAACTAATGACATCAAAGAGGCAATGCAATTCAGAAATCAAATACAAAAAGAGCTGAAAATTAATAGATATTATAAGACTCTCCGAGAACGTTATAAAACAGAGAAGAAATGTGTCAGATCTCTCATCAATGTAAGTAAAAAAGACTTTTACAAAAAACAATTTAATGACTCTAGACACGATACAGCAGCAACATGGAAAGTGATAAGAAGCATAATACCATATGAAAAGACTACCTCAGAAAGTTATGAAAATATTACGGAGTTGAAAGACAAAGCGGAAACTTTAATAACTATTTTGCTAACGTTGGCAAAAATACATATGAAAAAACTCAAGAAAACATCAACTCAGTGAATATGAGTAATTGCTTAAATGACAATTCTTCCAATGTAAACATAAGAGAGTACTTCAAGATAACTCCTATCGATTGTGCTACCCTAATTCTTACCATAAAGAGCTTAAGAAACTCTGGCTCTTATGGTTCAGATGGTATACCATTTCAGTTCATCAAAGATGCTCTACCCATGATTGTATCTTATAATCTAACTATTATGAACACTTCCACTGTTACTAAAAAGTTTCCTGACTCTTGGAAAATATCACATGTAATACCTCTGCATAAAGAGGGGGACAGGGAAGACGTGACAAACTATCGTCCCATTTCCCTGCTACCCATTTTCTCTAAGATATTAGAAAAAATAGTTGCATGCCAACTTATGTCATATTTAGAGTCAAATAGACTATTAGCTATTAACCAACATGGTTTCAGACCCAAACTCTCGACGGAAGCTGCACTGCTCAAACTTACGAATAGTATCTATAATAATATAGATATGAAAAAAATATCTCTGCTTGTATTATTGGACTTATCAAAAGCCTTCGACAGTGTAAACCATGAAATTCTTTTAAGTAAATGTACTAACTTAAATATTGATCCGAGCTGGTTTAGCGAGTATCTATCTAATCGTAAACAGTCTATACGTCTTAACAACATTATCTCTGTGCCAAAAAATTTATCATTTGGTGTTCCACAGGGATCAGTACTTGGTCCTATCCTCCTCTCCATTTATGTAAATGATCTATCTTCTTTCATTTCTGACTGTCCAGTCGTACAATATGCAGATGACACTCAACTACTCCTTAGTGGTGATATTAATAATCACCTAGAGCTAACTTTAAGAGCAGAAAACACTCTGTCAAAAATTAAAACCTATTTTCAAGAAATTGGGCTGTTAATTAACGAAAGTAAAACACAGTGCATGTTTATTGGTTCAAGGTTCCACATAGCACAAATTCCAGAAAACACAATTGATTTTTGCAACAATATTATCACACCTAGCAAAACAGTCAAAAACCTAGAAATTTACTTTGATAACCACATGTTGTTTGATTCCCATATAGATAAAGTATGCAAAAAGGTTAGGGGAACATTACTTATCACGTATAAAAGACAATTTTGAGACTACCACTCGAATAACTGTTGTTGAATCTCTAGCCCTAAGTCACATTAATTACTGCACAACTGTTTGGGGAGCTACCACTAAGACTCAGATAAACAGAATGCAGAAGCTTATTAATTTTGCAGCTCGAGTTGCCCTGGGAGGAATAAGAAAATATGACCACATCACACCAGCTCTCAATAAACTTGGGTGGCTGCGGGCAGAAAACAAGGTCGCTTATGCTATTTATATTTTTGTATTCAAAATTTTGGATCATCATTATCCTAGCTGGCTAGTTGATTTAAAAACAGTCAGGGATATAAGGGGAACCAACACAAGACAGAGCAGCGAGCTCTTTATTCACAGAACAAACACAGAAGCAGGTTCAAAGATAATCACTATCAAAGGGCCAACACTCTGGAATAATATTCCAGAGCATCTTAAAAATGCATCCTCCTTCACAGCTTTCAAAGGCAAACTATATAGTTTTCTTTTGGACAAAGAGTTGCTGCTCATTAAGAACTAAATATTCTCATTGTAAGGAAAACAAATATGGAAATGATGCCGATAATAACGATACTGTATCTAGTGTCATTATTACTACTTTATTATTAACATTATTGTTAAAATTTTTATTACAGCATTATTGTTTCCTATGAAAGCTACATTTAATTTAACTATATGTATAACCCTCTTATTTATTAGTTTAATTACATGTCTACTTATAAGTTACTATTACTATTAGAATAACCATTGTAGAAAATGGAAATAAATGTTTGTTTGTTTGTTTGTTTGTCTTGATAGACAATTTTTTCTTCTTAACCTTCTCCAAAGTATTTTAGTTACCCAAGGGATAAACCTGTTCCTCTTGTTGGGGCTCTTGCTTGGAATGCAATCTTTGATACTATTCGGAAGTTTAAGACAGTCTACATATCACTGTAAGTGTTGCTACTAAAGTCACTGTCTCAGTCAAAACCATTTAAAAATTTCTCTAGCTCAAGGTAGACACTCATGTGAAATACATGTCTGATAAGTGAACGTGCTAGATCATCAGAGTAACTTTAAATACTGATTAAAATATCTTAGTGATGACTCTTACTGATATATGCAATTAAACAGATGTCACAATGTATCCTCTCTGCATTGATGAAAACTAGACGCAAAACAATGGCATATTGATTGGGTATGTGGTAAGTTGCCTTTCTGACGTGCTGGTATAGATAACAGTCTCTTATACATTCCAGAAAACGAAAAGCAATGTGGTTCTTACCTGATGTTGAAGTTCACCTGTGAGGATATCTCCCTAAGGCAAAATAATATTTGAGTCATTTGTAATATCGCTATTTGGAGAGTGATAGCTGCATCCGATCAGAAGTTTGTAACTATTTCGTAGTTTGATATCCAACTGCACTCACCAAGCAGCATATTGTTTGGGAAATCAATCTTGGTAGCATACAGATTCAGAAGTATAGATAATAATGCCCCTACAAACAATGACAAGTAGACCATAGGGTGTATCTCTCCACCTGGAGCTCCTGTTCCTCAACTCCCATAAGAGTATTTTTTTGGAAGCAAACTCCGAAACACAAGCAATGCGGTGTGAGGAAGAATTCAGGTAAAAAAAATCACAGGTAAAAAGTCACAGGAAAAAATTAAGAAAGAGGAAAAAATTAAGGAAAGAATTCACAAGAAAGAGCCTGACCTGTGAATTTTTTTTTCTTTTTTACTGTGGCTTTATTACCAGCCACGGAGCATATAGTGCAAGAACTAGAAAAAATTCAGCCAGGTATTATCACACTACAGACCATGGATGCTTGAATGTAAAATTTTACTCTCAGCAAGCAAATCCACAAATGTGTCAGCTAGATCCTTTGGCCCATGAGAAGAGATGGGAATGAACTCTACGAATTGTTGCGCAGACTCAAATCCTTGAATGTACAAGATAGCAAATATCAGTTGAACAGTGTAGATATCTGGAGTGGATTCCAAACTTATTGAATAATACTTGGACTCTTTTAATTCTCCGAGAATAGCACAAAAAAAATATGTTTTTCCATCGCATCAGTATTCCTCATATACATATATCATGCTAGCCAAGATTTGGTAAGGTTATTTAACCCCAAATAGGAGAAAGTGTTGTGGTTTTAGATAATTTGCCAATTATCAACTTGCTGGGGATGTGAAAGTAAATATTTATTAGAACGTTTTCGGAATAGAAAAAAAAAGAATCCCCTAATTTGTTACTCTAAAAGCAAAAGCCAGTAACTTGCTACCATCATATATACTTTGCCAATAAATATCACTTGGGAGTAGTCTTGGTGTGAATTGTGGTAAATTAATTTCCAAATTAGGTACTTTACACAATAGGGCAGCATGTTATTCACAGGCGAATGTTTACTGCTATAAGTCAGTTAGGAAATAAAGAAAATATATCGTAAAATTTACCATAGCATATGGGTTAAATTTGATTAGGTTGTTTAGGTAATATCATCCCCCAGTAACGGAACAATTTGATCATTGATTTTTTTTTATATAATTTTAGAATTGTACTAAGCGTTTTGCGTTTCATTTCCCGTTGAGGGATTGAGAGTAAACATATAGCAAGAATACCCTCAAAAATTTAATTTTGATATACTAGAAAACTAGAAAAGTAGATTATTGTTTCTCAAATAACAGTATACAAACGGTAAATAATATGTTTCCATATAAACTCAGACTTAACATATGTACTGAAATATATGAACGCTTTTGGTATAAAAAAAAACTACTTAGAAGAGACATAAATATAGTTCTTTTTATACTTTTCCTTAGCCTGATGAATTTGTTTGAACTGAAGTCTCGTTGTATTCACAGAATCGTTCAGCAACGCCAAGTATAATTGAAAAAAAAAATAAAAAGTATGTAATTCACCTTAGCATGGTGACTAGAGTAGTTACTCACGTTCGACACACTTGCTATTTCATAGCTTACGTTAGAACACATTCCTTGTCTCTTCATCTTCTCCTGTACCTCCTCTAAACACTCAGTATATGGGTTCGAAAGACTGCTGTCATGATTCGGAGATAAAGATGGTCCACTGCAAATCCAATAATCAATTGTATAAGTATCGTTTACGTTTCAA
>JAXCGZ010005221.1:7500-10000 GCA_037179515.1 Halocaridina rubra
ATATATATATATATATATATATACATACACACTTAAATTACCATGGTCAAGTTTTTAAGTTAAGATGTGTGTTACCAGAAAGGAGACAAACTGAGTCACTAAATAGCACTTATATGGAGATATAAAAATTCTGTGTGAAGGTAAATTAGAAGTTTTTCTCTTTTCTTTTTTTTTCCTCTTTCTCGTCTTCTTTCTATATTCTGTGAGAGGGAGAACATAAAAAATGAAGCCATCTCTGTCCCAAACCTCTCTCACCCATGGGTCGGGAGAAGGGGTAGTCATGAGAGGACTTAAACAGAGAATCAAGAAGTTAGAGGAAATGGTTATAAGCCTTGATGATAAAATTCGGAATATGGATGGAGAAATGAAAGAGAATGAAACACTCAGAGAACAAATAAGATCTCTGGAGGAAGCAAATAAAGCACAAGGGCAGGAGAGAAAGGAACTAGAAAAAAGAATAAAGAAGCTGGAAGGGGAAAAGAGTCAACTAGAATCTAGAATTTCTAAACAAGAAGATAAAAACAAACAGCTGAATGACAACCTAAAGGAATTAGATGTTAGTTCACTGCTCTCTTCTGAGAGAGACGAGATTGCTGCTTGGAATGTTCAGATTAAGGAAAACATTGAACAGTTCAGAAAAGAGTTCCAGGAGCTGAATATGGAAAATGATGCCATGAAAACGTCCTTTGCTGATGCACTAAAGGGGAATGTGGCAGTAAAAGAGGCTGTAAAGGTGGTGGCACTGGAAAACATACAAACAGTTGACTATAAAGAGACAGTAATCGAAAAAATGAAAGACGTTGTGATGGAAAGGGCAAACCCACTCATCAGACAGGCACTTGATAAGGAGAAGACAGTGGTAATCTCAGGCATAAGCGAATCCCAGGAGCCAACATGGCAGGGGAGGCTTGAAGAAAATAAAGCTAACGTTGTAGACCTGATAAGAAAGCTTGGAGTAGTATGTGGTCCTGAGGATATTGTAAACATACACCAACTAGGTAAATATTCGAGGGAAGGAAAGCCGAGACCAACAAAAGTAACCTTTGAGAGAGGGGAGACATGTAGGGAAATATTGTTGAGAAAAAAAAGTCTAAAAGACCTTCAAGAATGCAAAGAAGTGTTCATTAGACGATACAGAACACAGGGAGAGATGGGAAAGATCAAAACTTGTTGCAAGAGGCAAGAAGGTTAAATGATGAAAGAAATGAAGAAGAGAAGAAAAATTTTCGTTACAGAATACTTCCAGACAAAGGGGAGATAAAGAAGATAATGACAGAAGATCAGGGGATGGGGCCTCATTAAGATTGTTATACACAAATGCTGATGGATTAGCTGGTAAGGCAGTAGAATTAAAAGATAGGATTCACAACAGTAAGGCAGATATAGTAGCAATTACAGAGACTAAGTTGAGTGAGGACATAAACAGTGTCACAGTTTTTCCTAAGGGCTTCAGAATACTAAGGGTCGAAAGATCTGAGAGGACTGGTGGAGGGATAGCACTGCTCATAAGTGAGAGGATTCAAGTTGAAGAAATAAACTTGGCTATAGAAAGTGAGTTCAGGGAATTTCTTGTTGCTCGCATAAATACTGGGTCAGAGAGCATTATAATAACTTTGTATACAACCCACCAAGGAACCAAAATAGGCTTGAAATTTATGAGGAAAGTCATATAGGTACGATTGAAGTCATAAACTCAGTTGTTAACATGGCGCGGAAGAAAAAATGTAGGATTTTGATTATGGGAGACTTTAATCATAAAGAGATAGATTGGATAAATCTTGACCCACACAGTGGTGAGGACTCATTTGGGGCAAGATTCCTAGATTGCATACAAGGGAATTTCCTACACCAACATGTAATGGAACCAACAAGAGCCAGGGGTGGGGATGAGCCATCACTACTTGATCTAGTGTTCACAGATAATGTGTTGGATATTGAAAATATTGAGTATGAACCACCAATTGGAAAGAGTGACCACTGTGTGTTGTTGATGGAGTATATCATTGAAGACATTATTCCTGAGAGTAGAGGCACTGAGGACATGAGGAGGAACTATCCGAAAGGAGATTACATCAAAATGAATGAGCTTTTTGCAGTTATTGACTGGAGAACCTTATTTTACAACAAATCTGTACAAGAAATGTATGACATCTTTTGTGAGAAATATGGGAAGATTGTAGATTGCTGCATACCTGTCACCAAAGTAGGTGTAATTCATGCCAGAGAGAAATGGTTCGATAATGGGTGTAAAAGAGCTAAGGAGTGGAGAGACAAATGCTGGAAAAGGTATAGGAGGAGAAATAACATAAATGCCTGGCAAACCTACAAAAGAGCAAGAAATGACTACCTAAGTAAAAGGAGAGAGGCAGAGAGAGATTATGAGAGGGACATCACCAGGAAGGCTAAAGAAAATCCCAAGCTTTTCCACAGCTTTATCAGAGGAAAACTGAAGGTAAAAGAACAGGTTTTAAGGCTAAAGAGAGCGGATGGAAGCATCACT
>JAXCGZ010005222.1:2500-7500 GCA_037179515.1 Halocaridina rubra
AACCATTTCTCTCTGGCATGAATTACACCTACTTTGGTGACAGGTATGCAGCAATCTACTATCTTCCCATATTTCTCACAAAAGATGTCATACATTTCTTGTACAGATTTGTTGTAAAATAAGGTTCTCCAGTCAATAACTGCAAAAAGCTCATTCATTTTGATGTAATCTCCTTTCGGATAGTTCCTCCTCATGTCCTCAGTGCCTCTACTCTCAGGAAGAATGTCTTCAATGATATACTCCATCAACAACACACAGTGGTCACTCTTTCCAATTGGTGGTTCATACTCAATATTTTCAATATCCAACACATTATCTGTGAACACTAGATCAAGTAGTGATGGCTCATCCCCACCCCTGGCTCTTGTTGGTTCCATTACATGTTGGTGTAGGAAATTCCCTTGTACGCAATCTAGGAATCTTGCCCCAAATGAGTCCTCACCACTGTGTGGGTCAAGATTTATCCAATCTATCTCTTTATGGTTAAAGTCTCCCATAATCAAAATCCTACATTTTTTCTCCCGTGCCATGTTAACAACTGAGTTTATGACTTCAATAGTACCTATATGACTTTCCTCATAAATTTCAAGCCTATTTTGGTTCCTTGGTGGGTTGCATACAACAGTTATTATAATGCTCTCTGACCCAGTATTTATGCGAGCAACAAGAAATTCCCTGAACTCACTTTCTATAGCCAAGTTTATTTCTTCAACTTGAATCCTCTCACTTATGAGCAGTGCTATCCCTCCACCAGTCCTCTCAGATCTTTCTACCCTTAGTATTCTGAAGCCCTTAGGAAAAACTGTGACACTGTTTATGTCCTCACTCAACTTAGTCTCTGTAATTGCTACTATATCTGCCTTACTGTTGTGGATCCTATCTTTTAATTCTACTGCCTTACCAGCTAATCCATCAGCATTTGTGTATAACAATCTTAATGAGGCCCCATCCCCTGATCTTCTGTCATTATCTTCTTTATCTCCCCTTTGTCTGGAAGTATTGTGTAACGAAAATTTTTCTTCTCTTCTTCATTTCTTTCATCATTTAACCTTCTTGCCTCTTGCAACAAGTTTTTGATCTTTCCCATCTCTTCCTGTGTTCTGTATCGTCTAATGAACACTTCTTTGCATTCTTGAAGGTCTTTTAGACTTTTTTTTCTCAACAATATTTCCCTACATGTTTCCCCTCTCTCAAAGGTTACTTTTGTTGGTCTCGGCTTTCCTTCCCTCGAATATTTACCTAGTTGGTGTATGTTTACAATATCCTCAGGACCACATACTACTCCAAGCTTTCTTATCAGGTCTACAACGCTAGCTTTATTTTTTTCAAGTCTCCCCTGCCATGTTGGCTCCTGGGATTCACTTATGCCTGAGATTACCACTGTCTTCTCCTTATCAAGTGCCTGTCTGATGAGTGGGTTTGCCCTTTCCATCACAACGTCTTTCATTTTTTCGATTACTGTCTCTTTATAGTCAACTGTTTGTATGTTTTCCAGTGCCACCACCTTTACAGCCTCTTTTACTGCCACATTCCCCTTTAGTGCATCAGCAAAGGACGTTTTCATGGCATCATTTTCCATATTCAGCTCCTGGAACTCTTTTCTGAACTGTTCAATGTTTTCCTTAATCTGAACATTCCAAGCAGCAATCTCGTCTCTCTCAGAAGAGAGCAGTGAACTAACATCTAATTCCTTTAGGTTGTCATTTAGCTGTTTGTTTTTATCTTCTTGTTTAGAAATTCTAGATTCTAGTTGACTCTTTTCCCCTTCCAGCTTCTTTATTCTTTTTTCTAGTTCCTTTCTCTCCTGCCCTTGTGCTTTATTTGCTTCCTCCAAAGATCTTATTTGTTCTCTGAGTGTTTCATTCTCTTTCATTTCTCCATCCATATTCCGAATTTTATCATCAAGGCTTATAACCATTTCCTCCAACTTTTTGATTCTCTGTTTGAGTCCCCTGATGACTACCCCTTCTCCCGACCCATGGGTGGGAGAGGTTTGGGACAGAGATGGCTTCATTTTTATGTTCTCCCTCTCACAGAATATAGAAAGAAGACGAGAAAGAGGAAAAAAAAGAAAAGAGAAAAACTTCTAATTTAGCTTCACACAGAATTTTTATATCTCCATATAAGTGCTATTTAGTGACTCAGTTTGTCTCCTTTCTGGTAACACACATCTTAACTTAAAAACTTGACCATGGTAATTTAAGTATGAAAAGAAAAAGAAAAACAAAAGTCAAACCTGAAGGAAAATTCGAATTTGTGTTTGAGGTGGCACCCACCTGTTTCTGTTATATATTCTTCCTAACTGATAAACTGACTTGCTAACCAAGATATGTTATCACGGGATTTGACTTTACATTTAACTCAATATATATACAAAATAACAAAATAGTGTGTGTGTGTGTGTGTGTGATTACCTAATTGTGATTACCTAATTGTGTTTACGGGAAAGAGCCCAAAGCTCGTATCTTCCCGTCTCCTGATCGGTTCCATTTTTAGACTTAGTGATACTTATCATACCTGTCCTTAAAACTATGGATTGAGGTAGCATTAACTACCTCCTCGCTTAGCGAATTCCAATTATCAACTACTCTTACACTGAAAAAGTATTTCCTTACATCCTGCAAACAAGTTTTCTTCCGAAGCTTCAAACTATGACCTCTAGTTCTAGAGCCAGCCATATCGAAATATCGATCCCTATCCACTCTATCATAACCATGAAGGAATTTAAAGACTGTCACCATATTCCCCCTTACTCTTCTAGCTTCGAGTGATGGCAAGTCTAATTCCCTCAGCCTCTCATCATAACCGAGATTGCGTATTTCTGGCACCAGTTTCGTGGCATGTCTTTGAACTTTTTCAAGCTTAGCTATGTGCTTTTTCAAGTGCGGATTCCAAAAGGGGGCTGCATATTCGAGTTTTGGCCTCACATAGGTTACATAAATATTTCTGAACATTTCCTTGTCCATGTGCCTGAAGGCTACCCTTACATTTGATAAGAATGCATATGCTGCCCTTACTACGCCATTTATATGTATTTCTGGAGACAAATCTGCCAATATGTTTACTCCTGAATCTCTCTCATTTTCTGTCTCCTGAAGTTGTACTCCAGCCACCGAGTAGTCAAGCTTGGGCCTTCTTGCACTTGTACCCATTCTCATTACCTTACATTTTGAGGTATTGAATTTCATTAGCCACTTTTCTGACCACTCATGCAGATTATTTAGATCCTCCTGAAGTTCTCTACCATTGTTCTCGTTTTTTACTTTCTTCACAATCTTTGCATCATCTGCAAACATATTCATGAATGAATTTACAGACTCTGGTAGGTCATTTACATATACAAGGAACAAAAGTGGCCCTAAAACTGAACCCTGTGGAACTCCACTACTAACTCTTCTCCATTCAGACACTGAGTGTCTTACTCTAACCCTCTGTTCCCTTCCTTCTAAGTAAGTTTTTATCCATTCCAAGACATTTCCACCTATTCTAGCCATTGATTGCAGCTTCCTAATAAGTCTCCCATGTGGAACAGTGTCAAACGCTTTCTGGAAGTCTAGGAATATGCAATCTGCCCAGCCCTCTCTTTCCTGTAAGATTTGGCTTACCTCATCATAAAATTCTAATAAGTTTGTTACTGTTGATCTTCCTTCTCTGAAGCCATGTTGCCTCACTGACAAAAAGTTGAAGGATTCCAAGTGAAGAGAGATATGTTTCCTTAGTAGTTTCTCCATAACTTTGCAAACTATGCTGGTCAAGGAAACTGGTCTATAGTTCAGAGCCGTATCCCTCCTTCCCTTTTTGAAGATAGGTATCACATTTGCTTGTTTCCAGCATCTTGGAATCTCCCCCGACTCCAATGACTCCTTAAATATGATACTTAGTGCCACTGATATTGTGTTTGAGCATTTTTTAAGCACATGAGGGGATATGTCATCAGGACCTGTAGCTTTATGAACATCTAAATCCATCAGCGCTTTGCATACCTCTGTGGCTGTAAGGTTGATGTTCTCTAATACCGGCCCTTGAGCTTCTATCACTGCAATCTGAGGGGGTGGGGTATTTTCTACTGTAAATACTGACTGAAACTCCTTGTTCAATTCTTTGCAGATCTCTTCGTCCGTCTCAGTGATGCTTCCATCCGCTCTCTTTAGCCTTAAAACCTGTTCTTTTACCTTCAGTTTTCCTCTGATAAAGCTGTGGAAAAGCTTGGGATTTTCTTTAGCCTTCCTGGTGATGTCCCTCTCATAATCTCTCTCTGCCTCTCTCCTTTTACTTAGGTAGTCATTTCTTGCTCTTTTGTAGGTTTGCCAGGCATTTATGTTTTTTCTCCTCCTATACCTTTTCCAGCATTTGTCTCTCCACTCCTTAGCTCTTTTACACCCATTATCGAACCATTTCTCTCTGGCATGAATTACACCTACTTTGGTGACAGGTATGCAGCAATCTACTATCTTCCCATATTTCTCACAAAAGATGTCATACATTTCTTGTACAGATTTGTTGTAAAATAAGGTTCTCCAGTCAATAACTGCAAAAAGCTCATTCATTTTGATGTAATCTCCTTTCGGATAGTTCCTCCTCATGTCCTCAGTGCCTCTACTCTCAGGAAGAATGTCTTCAATGATATACTCCATCAACAACACACAGTGGTCACTCTTTCCAATTGGTGGTTCATACTCAATATTTTCAATATCCAACACATTATCTGTGAACACTAGATCAAGTAGTGATGGCTCATCCCCACCCCTGGCTCTTGTTGGTTCCATTACATGTTGGTGTAGGAAATTCCCTTGTACGCAATCTAGGAATCTTGCCCCAAATGAGTCCTCACCACTGTGTGGGTCAAGATTTATCCAATCTATCTCTTTATGATTAAAGTCTCCCATAATCAAAATCCTACATTTTTTCTCCCGTGCCATGTTAACAACTGAGTTTATGACTTCAATCGTACCTATATGACTTTCCTCATAAATTTCAAGCCTATTTTGGTTCCTTGGTGG
>JAXCGZ010005223.1:0-15897 GCA_037179515.1 Halocaridina rubra
AATTTTTTACCCCGATCGGGACTCGAACCTAGGACTTATGATTACTAAGTCAAGGCGCTACCACTACACCACAGAAGGTTAAAAGGAATCCAACCTTATAGCTTATATCTGCTATACTTAGGAATGAACGCATTCTAACTGAATGCCACTATGTTCATATTACAGATTCCCCAACCTCACTCGTGGCTTCATTTTAGCATTTAATTCAATTCCCAATCTCATTCGGGCCATGAAATTACCAAATAAGCACATTACATATGTGAAAATATGAATAATTTTTTACCCCGACCGGGACTCGAACCTAGGACTTATGATTACTAAGTCAAGGCGCTACCACTACACCACAGAAGGTTAAAAGGAATCCAACCTTATAGCTTATATCTGCTATACTTAGGAATGAACGCATTCTAACTGAATGCCACTATGTTCATATTACGAGATTCCCCAACCTCACTCGTGGCTTCATTTTAGCATTTAATTCAATTCCCAATCTCATTCGGGCCATGAAATTACCAAATAAGCACATTACATATGTGAAAATATGAATCATTTTTTACCCCGACCGGGACTCGAACCTAGGACTTATGATTACTAAGTCAAGGCGCTACCACTACACCACAGAAGGTTAAAAGGAATCCAACCTTATAGCTTATATCTGCTATACTTAGGAATGAACGCATTCTAACTGAATGCCACTATGTTCATATTACAGATTCCCCAACCTCACTCGTGGCTTCATTTTAGCATTTAATTCAATTCCCAATCTCATTCGGGCCATGAAATTACCAAATAAGCACATTACATATGTGAAAATATGAATCATTTTTTACCCCGACCGGGACTCGAACCTAGGACTTATGATTACTAAGTCAAGGCGCTACCACTACACCACAGAAGGTTAAAAGGTATCCAACCTTATAGCTTATATCTGCTATACTTAGGAATGAACGCATTCTAACTGAATGCCACTATGTTCATATTACAGATTCCCCAACCTCACTCGTGGCTTCATTTTAGCATTTAATTCAATTCCCAATCTCATTCGGGCCATGAAATTACCAAATAAGCACATTACATATGTGAAAATATGAATCATTTTTTACCCCGACCGGGACTCGAACCTAGGACTTATGATTACTAAGTCAAGGCGCTACCACTACACCACAGAAGGTTAAAAGGAATCCAACCTTATAGCTTATATCTGCTATACTTAGGAATGAACGCATTCTAACTGAATGCCACTATGTTCATATTACAGATTCCCCAACCTCACTCGTGGCTTCATTTTAGCATTTAATTCAATTCCCAATCTCATTCGGGCCATGAAATTACCAAATAAGCACATTACATATGTGAAAATATGAATCATTTTTTACCCCGACCGGGACTCGAACCTAGGACTTATGATTACTAAGTCAAGGCGCTACCACTACACCACAGAAGGTTAAAAGGAATCCAACCTTATAGCTTATATCTGCTATACTTAGGAATGAACGCATTCTAACTGAATGCCACTATGTTCATATTACAGATTCCCCAACCTCACTCGTGGCTTCATTTTAGCATTTAATTCAATTCCCAATCTCATTCGGGCCATGAAATTACCAAATAAGCACATTACATATGTGAAAATATGAATCATTTTTTACCCCGACCGGGACTCGAACCTAGGAATTACGATTACTAAGTCAAGGTGCTACCACTACACCACAGAAGGTTAAAAGGAATCCAACCTTATAGCTTATATCTGCTATACTTAGGAATGAACACATTCTAACTGAATGCCACTATGTTCATATTACAGATTCCCCAACCTCACTCGTGGCTTCATTTTAGCATTTAATTCAATTCCCAATCTCATTCGGGCCATGAAATTACCAAATAAGCACATTACATATGTGAAAATATGAATAATTTTTTACCCCGACCGGGACTCGAACCTAGGACTTATGATTACTAAGTCAAGGCGCTACCACTACACCACAGAAGGTTAAAAGGAATCCAACCTTATAGCTTATATCTGCTATACTTAGGAATGAACGCATTCTAACTGAATGCCACTATGTTCATATTACAGATTCCCCAACCTCACTCGTGGCTTCATTTTAGCATTTAATTCAATTCCCAATCTCATTCGGGCCATGAAATTACCAAATAAGCACAGTACATATGTGAAAATATGAATCATTTTTTACCCCGACCGGGACTCGAACCTAGGACTTATGATTACTAAGTCAAGGCGCTACCACTACACCACAGAAGGTTAAAAGGAATCCAACCTTATAGCTTATATCTGCTATACTTAGGAATGAACGCATTCTAACTGAATGCCACTATGTTCATATTACAGATTGCCCAACCTCACTCGTGGCTTCATTATAGCATTTAATTCAATTCCCAATCTCATTCGGGCCATGAAATTACCAAATAAGCACATTACATATGTGAAAATATGAATCATTTTTTACCCCGACCGGGACTCGAACCTAGGACTTATGATTACTAAGTCAAGGCGCTACCACTACACCACAGATGGTTAAAAGGAATCTAACTTTATAGCTTATATCTGCTATACTTAGGAATGAACGCATTCTAACTGAATGCCACTATGTTCATATTACAGATTCCCCAACCTCACTCGTTTCTTCATTTTAGCATTTAATTCAATTCCCAATCTCATTCGGGCCATGAAATTACCAAATAAGCACATTACATATGTGAAAATATGAATAATTTTTTACCCCGACCGGGACTCGAACTTAGGACTTATGATTACTAAGTCAAGGCGCTACCACTACACCACAGAAGGTTAAAAGGAATCCAACCTTATAGCTTATATCTGCTATACTTAGGAATGAACGCATTCTAACTGACTGCCACTATGTTCGTATTACAGATTCCCCAACCTCACTCGTGGCTTCATTTTAGCATTTAATTCAATTCCCAATCTCATTCGGGCCATGAAATTACCAAATAAGCACATTACATATGTGAAAATATGAATAATTTTTACCCCGACCGGGACTCGAACCTAGGACTTATGATTACTAAGTCAAGGCGCTACCACTACACCACAGAAGGTTAAAAGGAATCCAACCTTATAGCTTATATCTGCTATACTTAGGAATGAACGCATTCTAACTGAATGCCACTATGTTCATATTACAGATTCCCCAACCTCACTCGTGGCTTCATTTTAGCATTTAATTCAATTCCCAATCTCATTCGGGCCATGAAATTACCAAATAAACACATTACATATGTGAAAATATGAATCATTTTTTACCCCGACCGGGACTCGAACCTAGGACTTATGATTACTAAGTCAAGGCGCTACCACTACACCACAGAAGGTTAAAAGGAATCCAACCTTATAGCTTATATCTGCTATACTTAGGAATGAACGCATTCTAACTGAATGCCACTATGTTCATATTACAGATTGCCCAACCTCACTCGTGGCTTCAAAATAGCATTTAATTCAATTCCCAATCTCATTCGGGCCATGAAATTACCAAATAAACACATTACATATGTGAAAATATGAATCATTTTTAATCCCGACCGGGACTCGAACCTAGGACTTATGATTACTAAGTCAAGGCGCTACCACTACACCACAGAAGGTTAAAAGGAATCCAGCTTTATAGCCTATATCTGCTATACTTAGGAATGAACGCATTCTAACTGAATGCCACTATGTTCATATTACAGATTCCCCAACCTCACTCGTTTCTTCATTTTAGCATTTAATTCAATTCCCAATCTCATTCGGGCCATGAAATTACCAAATAAGCACATTACATATGTGAAAATATGAATCATTTTTTACCCCGACCGGGACTCGAACCTAGGACTTATGATTACTAAGTCAAGGCGCTACCACTACACCACAGAAGGTTAAAAGAAATCCAACCTTATAGCTTATATCTGCTATACTTAGGAATGAACGCATTCTAACTGAATGCCACTATGTTCATATTACAGATTCCCCAACCTCACTCGTGGCTTCATTTTAGCATTTAATTCAATTCCCAATCTCATTCGGGTCATGAAATTACCAAATAAGCACATTACAAATGTGAAAATATGAATAATTTTTTACCCCGACCGGGACTCGAACCTAGGACTTATGATTACTAAGTCAAGGCGCTACCACTACACCACAGAAGGTTAAAAGGAATCCAACCTTATAGCTTATATCTGCTATACTTAGGAATGAACGCATTCTAACTGAATGCCACTATGTTCATATTACAGATTCCCCAACCTCACTCGTGGCTTTATTTTAGCATTTAATTCAATTCCCAATCTCATTCGGTCCATGAAATTACCAAATAAGCACATTACATATGTGAAAATATGAATAATTTTTTACCCCGACCGGGACTCGAACCTGGGACTTATGATTACTAAGTCAAGGCGCTACCACTACACCACAGAAGGTTAAAAGGAATCCAACCTTATAGCTTATATCTGCTATACTTAGGAATGAACGCATTCTAACTGAATGCCACTATGTTCATATTACAGATAGCCCAACCTCACTCGTGGCTTCATTTTAGCATTTAATTCAATTCCCAATCTCATTCGGGCCATGAAATTACCAAATAAGCACATTACATATGTGAAAATATGAATCATTTTTTACCCCGACCGGGACTCGAACCTAGGACTTATGAGTACTAAGTCAAGGCGCTACCACTACACCACAGAAGGTTAAAAGGAATCCAACCTTATAGCTTATATCTGCTATACTTAGGAATGAACGCATTCTAACTGAATGCCACTATGTTCATATTACAGATTCCCAACCTCACTCGTGGCTTCATTTTAGCATTTAATTCAATTCCCAATCTCATTCGGGCCATGAAATTACTAAATAAGCACATTACATATGTGAAAATATGAATAATTTTTTACCCCGACCGGGACTCGAACCTAGGACTTATGATTACTAAGTCAAGGCGCTACCACTACACCACAGAAGGTTAAAAGGAATCCAACCTAATAGCTTATATCTGCTATACTTAGGAATGAACGCATTCTAACTGAATGCCACTATGTTCATATTACAGATTCCCCGACCTCACTCGTGGCTTCATTTTAGCATTTAATTCAATTCCCAATCTCATTCGGGCCTTGAAATTACTAAATAAGCACATTACATATGTGAAAATATGAATCATTTTTTACCCCGACCGGGACTCGAACCTAGGACTTATGATTACTAAGTCAAGGCACTACCACTACACCACAGAAGGTTAAAAGGAATCCAACCTTATAGCTTATATCTGCTATACTTAGGAATGAACGCATTCTAACTGAATGCTACTATGTTCATATTACAGATTCCCCAACCTCACTCGTGGCTTCATTTTAGCATTTAATTCAATTCCCAATCTCATTCGGGCCATGAAATTACTAAATAAGCACATTACATATGTGAAAATATGAATCATTTTTTTCCCCGACCAGGACTCGAAACTAGAACTTATGATTACTAAATCAAGGCACTACCACTACACCACAGAAGGTTAAAAGGTATCCAACCTTATAGCTTATATCTGCTATACTTAGGAATGAACGCATTCTAACTGAATGCCACTATGTTCGTATTACAGATTCCCCAACCTCACTCGTGGCTTCATTTTAGCATTTAATTCAATTCCCAATCTCATTCGGGCCAGGAAATTACCAAATAAGCACATTACAAATGTGAAAATATGAATCATTTTTTACCCCGACCGGGACTCGAACCTAGGACTTATGATTACTAAGTCAAGGCGCTACCACTACACCACAGAAGGTTAAAAGGAATCCAACCTTATAACTTATATCTGCTATACTTAGGAATGAACGCATTCTAACTGAATGCCACTATGTTCATATTACAGATTCCCCAACCTCACTCGTGGCTTCATTTTAGCATTTAATTCAATTCCCAATCTCATTCGGTCCATGAAATTACCAAATAAGCACATTACATATGTGAAAATATGAATCATTTTTTACCCCGACCGGGACTCGAACCTAGGACTTATGATTACTAAGTCAAGGCGCTACCACTACACCACAGAAGGTTAAAAGGAATCCAACCTTATAGCTTATATCTGCAATACTTAGGAATGAACGCATTATAACTGAATGCCACTATGTTCATATTACAGATTCCCCAACCTCACTCGTGGCTTCATTTTAGCATTTAATTCAATTCCCAATCTCATTCGGGCCATGAAATTACCAAATAAACACAATACATATGTGAAAATATGAATAATTTTTTACCCCGACCGGGACTCGAACCTAGGACTTATGATTACTAAGTCAAGGCGCTACCACTACACCACAGAAGGTTAAAAGGAATCCAACCTTATAGCTTATATCTGCTATACTTAGGAATGAACGCATTTTAACTGAATGCCACTATGTTCATATTACAGATTCCCCAACCTCGCTTGTGGCTTCATTTTAGCATTTAATTCAATTCCCAATCTCATTCGGGCCATGAAATTACCAAATAAGCACATTACATATGTGAAAATATGAATCATTTTTTACCCCGACCGGGACTCGAACCTAGGACTTATGATTACTAAGTCAAGGCGCTACCACTACACCACAGAAGGTTAAAAGAAATCCAACCTTATAGCTTATATCTGCTATACTTAGGAATGAACGCATTCTAACTGAATGCCACTATGTTCATATTACAGATTCCCCAACCTCACTCGTGGCTTCATTTTAGCATTTAATTCAATTCCCAATCTCATTCGGGCCATGAAATTACCAAATAAGCACAATACATATGTGAAAATATGAATCATTTTTTACCCCGACCGGGACTCGAACCTAGGACTTATGATTACTAAGTCAAGGCGCTACCACTACACCACAGAAGGTTAAAAGGAATCCAACCTTATAGCTTATATCTGCTATACTTAGGAATGAACGCATTCTAACTGAATGCCACTATGTTCATATTACAGATTCCCCAACCTCACTCGTGGCTTCATTTTAGCATTTAATTCAATTCCCAATCTCATTCGGTCCATGAAATTACCAAATAAGTACATTACAAATGTGAAAATATGAATAATTTTTTACCCCGACCGGGACTCGAACCTAGGACTTATGATTACTAAGTCAAGGCGCTACCACTACACCACAGAAGGTTAAAAGGAATCCAACCTTATAGCTTATATCTGCTATACTTAGGAATGAACGCATTCTTACCGAATGCCACTATGTTCATATTACAGATTCCCCAACCTCACTCGTGGCTTCAATTTAGCATTTAATTCAATTCCCAATCTCATTCGGGCCATGAAATTACCAAATAAGCACATTACATATGTGAAAATATGAATCATTTTTTACCCCGACCGGGACTCGAACCTAGGACATATGATTACTAAGTCAAGGCGCTACCACTACACCACAGAAGGTTAAAAGGAATCCAACTTTATAGCTTATATCTGCTATACTTAGGAATGAACGCATTCTAACTGAATGCCACTATGTCGCATTACAGATTCCCCAACCTCACTTGTGGCTTCATTTTAGCATTTAATTCAATTCCCAATCTCATTCGGGCCATGAAATTATCAAATAAGCACATTACCTATGTGAAAATATGAATCATTTTTTACCCCGACCGGGACTCGAACCTAGGACTTATGATTACTAAGTCAAGGCGCTACCACTACACCACAGAAGGTTAAAAGGAATCCAACCTTATAGCTTATATCTGCTATACTTAGGAATGAACGCATTCTAACTGAATGCTACTATGTTCATATTACAGATTCCCCAACCTCACTCGTGGCTTTATTTTAGCATTTAATTCAATTCCCAATCTCATTCAGGCCATGAAATTACTAAATAAGCACATTACATATGTGAAAATATGAATCATTTTTTATCCCGACCAGGACTCGAACCTAGGACTTATGATTACTAAGTCAAGGCGCTACCACTACACCACAGAAGGTTAAAAGGAATCCAACCTTATAGCTTACATCTGCTATGCTTAGGAATGAACGCATTCTAACTGAATGCCACTATGTTCATATTAGAGATTCCCCAACCTCACTCGTGGCTTCATTTTAGCAATTAATTCAATTCCCAATCTCATTCGGGCCATGAAATTACCAAATAAGCACATTACATATGTGAATAATCATTTTTTACCCCGACCGGGACTCGAACCTAGGACTTATGATTACTAAGTCAAGGCGCTACCACTACACCACAGAAGGTTAAAAGGAATCCAACCTTATAGCTTATATCTGCTATACTTAGGAATGAACGCATTCTAACTGAATGCCACTATGTTCATATTACAGATAGCCCAACCTCACTCGTGGCTTCATTTTAGCATTTAATTCAATTCCCAATCTCATTCGGGCCATGAAATTACCAAATAAGCACATTACATATGTGAAAATATGAATCATTTTTTACCCCGACCGGGACTCGAACCTAGGACATATGATTACTAAGTCAAGGCGCTACCACTACACCACAGAAGGTTAAAAGGAATCCAACCTTATAGCTTATATCTGCTATACTTAGGAATGAACGCATTCTAACTGAATGCCACTATGTTCATATTACAGATTCCCCAACCTCACTCGTGGCTTCATTTTAGCATTTAATTCAATTTCCAATCTCATTCGGTCCATGAAATTACCAAATAAGCACATTACAAATGTGAAAATATGAATCATTTTTTACCCCGACCGGGACTCGAACCTAGGACTTATGATTACTAAGTCAAGGCGCTACCACTACACCACAGAAGGTTAAAAGGAATCCAACCTTATAGCTTATATCTGCTATACTTAGGAATGAGCGCATTCTAACTGAATGCCACTATGTTCATATTACAGATTCCCCAACCTCACTCGTGGCTTCATTTTAGCATTTAATTCAATTCCCAATCTCATTCGGTCCATGAAATTACCAAATAAGCACATTACATATGTGAAAATATGAATCATTTTTTACCCCGACCGGGACTCGAACCTAGGACTTATGATTACTAAGTCAAGGCGCTACCACTACACCACAGAAGGTTAAAAGGAATCCAACCTTATAGCTTATATCTGCTATACTTAGGAATGAACGCATTCTAACTGAATGCCACTATGTTCATATTACAGATTGCCCAACCTCACTCGTGGCTTCATTTTAGCATTTAATTCAATTCCCAATCTCATTCGGGCCATGAAATTACCAAATAAGCACAATACATATGTGAATATATGAATCATTTTTTACCCCGACCGGGACTCGAACCTAGGACTTATGATTACTAAGTCAAGGCGCTACCACTACACCACAGAAGGTTAAAAGGAATCCAACCTTATAGATTATATCTGCTATACTTAGGAATGAACGCATTCTAACTGAATGCCACTATGTTCATATTACAGATTCCCCAACCTCACTCGTGGCTTCATTTTAGCATTTAATTCAATTCCCAATATCATTCGGGCCATGAAATTACCAAATAAGTACATTATATATGTTAAAATATAAATCATTTTTTACCCCGACCGGGACTCGAACCTAGGACTTATGATTACTAAGTCAAGGCGCTACCACTACACCACAGAAGGTTAAAAGGAATCCAACCTTATAGCTTATATCTGCTATACTTAGGAATGAACGCATTCTAACTGAATGCCACTATGTTCATATTACAGATTCCCCAACCTCACTCGTGGCTTCATTTTAGCATTTAATTCAATTCCCAATCTCATTCGGGCCATGAAATTACCAAATAAGCACATTACATATGTGAAAATATGAATCATTTTTTACCCCGACCGGGACTCGAACCTAGGACTTATGATTACTAAGTCAAGGCGCTACCACTACACCACAGAAGGTTAAAAGGAATCCAACCTTATAGCTTATATCTGCTATACTTAGGAATGAACGCATTCTAACTGAATGCCACTATGTTCGTATTACAGATTCCCCAACCTCACTCGTGGCTTCATTTTAGCATTTAATTCAATTCCCAATCTCATTCGGGCCATGAAATTACCAAATAAGCACATTACATATGTGAAAATATGAATCATTCTTTACCCCGACCGGGACTCGAACCTAGGACTTATGATTACTAAGTCAAGGCGCTACCACTACACCACAGAAGGTTAAAAGGAATCCAACCTTATAGCTTATATCTGCTATACTTAGGAATGAACGCATTCTAACTGAATGCCACTATGTTCAAATTACAGATTCCCCAACCTCACTCGTGGCTTCATTTTAGCATTTAATTCAATTCCCAATCTCATTCGGGCCATGAAATTACTAAATAAGCACATTACATATGTGAAAATATGAATCATTTTTTACCCCGACCAGGACTCGAACCTAGGACTTATGATTGCTAAGTCAAGGCACTACCACTACACCACAGAAGGTTAAAAGGTATCCAACCTTATAGCTTATATCTGCTATACTTAGGAATGAACGCATTCTATCTGAATGCCACTATGTTCGTATTACAGATTCCCCAACCTCACTCGTGGCTTCATTTTAGCATTTAATTCAATTCCCAATCTCATTTGGGCCATGAAATTACCAAATAAGCACATTACATATGTGAAAATATGAATAATTTTTTACCCCGACCGGGACTCGAACCTAGGACTTATGATTACTAAGTCAAGGCGCTACCACTACACCACAGAAGGTTAAAAGGAATCCAACCTTATAGCTTATATCTGCTATACTTAGGAATGAACACATTCTAACTGAATGCCACTATGTTCATATTACAGATTCCCCAACCTCACTCGTGGCTTCATTTTAGCATTTAATTCAATTCCCAATCTCATTCGGGCCATGAAATTACTAAATAAGCACATTACATATGTGAAAATATGAATCATTTTTTACCCCGACCGGGACTCGAACCTAGGACTTATGATTACTAAGTCAAGGCGCTACCACTACACCACAGAAGGTTAAAAGGAATCCAACCTTATAGCTTATATCTGCTATACTTAGGAATGAACGCATTCTAACTGAATGCTACTATGTTCATATTACAGATTCCCCAACCTCACTCGTGGCTTCATTTTAGCATTTAATTCAATTCCCAATCTCATTCGGGCCATGAAATTACCAAATAAGCACATTACATATGTGAAAATATGAATCATTTTTTACCCCGACCGGGACTCGAACCTAGGACTTATGATTACTAAGTCAAGGCGCTACCACTACACCACAGAAGGTTAAAAGGAATCCAACCTTATAGCTTATATCTGCTATACTTAGGAATGAACGCATTCTAACTGAATGCCACTATGTTCGTATTACAGATTCCCCAACCTCACTCGTGGCTTCATTTTAGCATTTAATTCAATTCCCAATCTCATTCGGGCCATGAAATTACCAAATAAGCATATTACATATGTGAAAATATGATTAATTTTTTACCCCGACCGGGACTCAAACCTAGGACTTATGATTACTAAGTCAAGGCGCTACCACTACACCACAGAAGGTTAAAAGGAATCCAACCTTATAGCTTATATCTGCTATACTTAGGAATGAACGCATACCTAACCGACTGCCACTATGTTCATATTACAGATTCCCCAACTTCACTCGTGGCTTCATTTTAGCATTTAATTCAATTCCCAATCTCATTCGGGCCATGAAATTACCAAATAAGCACATTACCTATGTGAAAATATGAATCATTTTTTACCCCGACCGGGACTCGAACCTAGGACTTATGATTACTAAGTCAAGGCGCTACCACTACACCACAGAAGGTTAAAAGGAATCCAACCTTATAGCTTATATCTGCTATACTTAGGAATGAACGCATTCTAACTGAATGCCACTATGTTAATATTACAGATTCCCCAACCTCACTCGTGGCTTCAATTTAGCATTTAATTCAATTCCCAATCTCATTCGGGCCATGAAATTACTAAATAAGCACATTACATATGTGAAAATATGAATCATTTTTTACCCCGACCAGGACTCGAACCTAGGAATTATGATTACTAAGTGAAGACACTACCACTACACCACAGAAGGTTAAAAGGTATCCAACCTTATAGCTTATATCTGCTATACTTAGGAATGAACGCATTCTAACTGAATGCCACTATGTTCTTATTACAGATTCCCCAACCTCACTCGTGGCTTTATTTTAGCATTTAATTCAATTCCCAATCTCATTCGGGCCATGAAATTACCAAATAAGCACATTACATATGTGAAAATATGAATCATTTTTTACTCCGACCGGGACTCGAACCTAGGACTTATGATTACTAAGTCAAGGCGCTACCACTACACCACAGAAGGTTAAAAGGAATCCAACCTTATAGCTTATATCTGCTATACTTAGGAATGAACGCATTCTAACTGAATGCCACTATGTTCAAATTACAGATTCCCCAACCTCACTCGTGGCTTCATTTTAGCATTTAATTCAATTCCCAATCTCATTCGGGCCATGAAATTACTAAATAAGCACATTACATATGTGAAAATATGAATCATTTTTTACCCCGACCAGGACTCGAACCTAGGACTTATGATTGCTAAGTCAAGGCACTACCACTACACCACAGAAGGTTAAAAGGTATCCAACCTTATAGCTTATATCTGCTATACTTAGGAATGAACGCATTCTAACTGAATGCCACTATGTTCGTATTACAGATTCCCCAACCTCACTCGTGGCTTCATTTTAGCATTTAATTCAATTCCCAATCTCATTTGGGCCATGAAATTACCAAATAAGCACATTACATATGTGAAAATATGAATCATTTTTTTCCCCGACCGGGACTCGAACCTAGGACTTATGATTACTAAGTCAAGGCGCTACCACTACACCACAGAAGGTTAAAAGGAATCCAACCTTATAGCTTATATCTGCTATGCTTAGGAATGAACACATTCTAACTGAATGCCACTATGTTCATATTACAGATTCCCCAACCTCACTCGTGGCTTCATTTTAGCATTTAATTCAATTCCCAATCTCATTCGGGCCATGAAATTACTAAATAAGCACATTACATATGTGAAAATATGAATCATTTTTTACCCCGACCGGGACTCGAACCTAGGACTTATGATTACTAAGTCAAGGCGCTACCACTACACCACAGAAGGTTAAAAGGAATCCAACCTTATAGCTTATATCTGCTATACTTAGGAATGAACGCATTCTAACTGAATGCTACTATGTTCATATTACAGATTCCCCAACCTCACTCGTGGCTTCATTTTAGCATTTAATTCAATTCCCAATCTCATTCGGGCCATGAAATTACCAAATAAGCACATTACATATGTGAAAATATGAATCATTTTTTACCCCGACCGGGACTCGAACCTAGGACTTATGATTACTAAGTCAAGGCGCTACCACTACACCACAGAAGGTTAAAAGGAATCCAACCTTATAGCTTATATCTGCTATACTTAGGAATGAACGCATTCTAACTGAATGCCACTATGTTCGTATTACAGATTCCCCAACCTCACTCGTGGCTTCATTTTAGCATTTAATTCAATTCCCAATCTCATTCGGGCCATGAAATTACCAAATAAGCATATTACATATGTGAAAATATGATTCATTTTTTACCCCGACCGGGACTCAAACCTAGGACTTATGATTACTAAGTCAAGGCGCTACCACTACACCACAGAAGGTTAAAAGGAATCCAACCTTATAGCTTATATCTGCTATACTTAGGAATGAACGCATACCTAACCGACTGCCACTATGTTCATATTACAGATTCCCCAACTTCACTCGTGGCTTCATTTTAGCATTTAATTCAATTCCCAATCTCATTCGGGCCATGAAATTACCAAATAAGCACATTACATATGTGAAAATATGAATCATTTTTTACCCCGACCGGGACTCGAACCTAGGACTTATGATTACTAAGTCAAGGCGCTACCACTACACCACAGAAGGTTAAAAGGAATCCAACCTTATAGCTTATATCTGCTATACTTAGGAATGAACGCATTCTAACTGAATGCCACTATGTTCATATTACAGATTCCCCAACCTCACTCGTGGCTTCATTTTAGCATTTAATTCAATTCCCAATCTCATTCGGGCCATGAAATTACTAAATAAGCACATTACATATGTGAAAATATGAATCATTTTTTACCCCGACCGGGACTCGAACCTAGGACTTATGATTACTAAGTCAAGGCGCTACCACTACACCACAGAAGGTTAAAAGGAATCCAACCTTATAGCTTATATCTGCTATACTTAGGAATGAACGCATTCTAACTGAATGCCACTATGTTCATATTACAGATTCCCCAACCTCACTCGTGGCTTCATTTTAGCATTTAATTCAATTCCCAATCTCATTCGGGCCATGAAATTACCAAATAAGCACATTACATATGTGAAAATATGAATCATTTTTTACCCCGACCGGGACTCGAACCTAGGACTTATGATTACTAAGTCAAGGCGCTACCACTACACCACAGAAGGTTAAAAGGAATCCAACCTTATAGCTTATATCTGCTATACTTAGGAATGAACGCATTCTAACTGAATGCCACTATGTTCATATTACAGATTCCCCAACCTCACTCGTGGCTTCATTTTAGCATTTAATTCAATTCCCAATCTCATTCGGGCCATGAAATTACCAAATAAGCACATTACATATGTGAAAATATGAATCATTTTTTACCCCGACCGGGACTCGAACCTAGGACTTATGATTACTAAGTCAAGGCGCTACCACTACACCACAGAAGGTTAAAAGGAATCCAACCTTATAGCTTATATCTGCTATACTTAGGAATGAACGCATTCTAACTGAATGCCACTATGTTCATATTACAGATTCCCCAACCTCACTCGTGGCTTCATTTTAGCATTTAATTCAATTCCCAATCTCATTCGGGCCATGAAATTACCAAATAAGCACATTACATATGTGAAAATATGAATCATTTTTTACCCCGACCGGGACTCGAACCTAGGACTTATGATTACTAAGTCAAGGCGCTACCACTACACCACAGAAGGTTAAAAGGAATCCAACCTTATAGCTTATATCTGCTATACTTAGGAATGAACGCATTCTAACTGAATGCCACTATGTTCATATTACAGATTCCCCAACCTCACTCGTGGCTTCATTTTAGCATTTAATTCAATTCCCAATCTCATTCGGGCCATGAAATTACTAAATAAGCACATTACATATGTGAAAATATGAATCATTTTTTACCCCGACCGGGACTCGAACCTAGGACTTATGATTACTAAGTCAAGGCGCTACCACTACACCACAGAAGGTTAAAAGGAATCCAACCTTATAGCTTATATCTGCTATACTTAGGAATGAACGCATTCTAACTGAATGCCACTATGTTCATATTACAGATTCCCCAACCTCACTCGTGGCTTCATTTTAGCATTTAATTCAATTCCCAATCTCATTCGGGCCATGAAATTACCAAATAAGCACATTACATATGTGAAAATATGAATCATTTTTTACCCCGACCGGGACTCGAACCTAGGACTTATGATTACTAAGTCAAGGCGCTACCACTACACCACAGAAGGTTAAAAGGAATCCAACCTTATAGCTTATATCTGCTATACTTAGGAATGAACGCATTCTAACTGAATGCCACTATGTTCATATTACAGATAGCCCAACCTCACTCGTGGCTTCATTTTAGCATTTAATTCAATTCCCAATCTCATTCGGGCCATGAAATTACCAAATAAGCACATTACATATGTGAAAATATGAATCATTTTTTACCCCGACCGGGACTCGAACCTAGGACTTATGATTACTAAGTCAAGGCGCTACCACTACA
>JAXCGZ010005224.1:0-10000 GCA_037179515.1 Halocaridina rubra
TATGTATGTATGTATGTATGTATGTATGTATGTATGTATGTATGTATGTATGTATGTATGTATGTATGTATGTATGTATGTATGTATGTATGTATGTATGTATGTATGTATGTATGTATGTATGTATGTATGTATGTATGTATGTATGTATGTATGTATGTATGTATGTATGTATGTATGTATGTATGTATGTATGTATGTATGTATGTATGTATGTATGTATGTATGTATGTATGTATGTATGTATGTATGTATGTATGTATGTATGTATGTATGTATGTATGTATGTATGTATGTATGTATGTATGTATGTATGTATGTATGTATGTATGTATGTATGTATGTATGTATGTATGTATGTATGTATGTATGTATGTATGTATGTATGTATGTATGTATGTATGTATGTATGTATGTATGTATGTATGTATGTATGTATGTATGTATGTATGTATGTATGTATGTATGTATGTATGTATGTATGTATGTATGTATGTATGTATGTATGTATGTATGTATGTATGTATGTATGTATGTATGTATGTATGTATGTATGTATGTATGTATGTATGTATGTATGTATGTATGTATGTATGTATGTATGTATGTATGTATGTATGTATGTATGTATGTATGTATGTATGTATGATATATATATATATATATATATATATATATATATATATATATATATATATATATATATATATATATATATATATATATATATATATATATATATATATATATATATATATATATATATATATATATATATATATATATATATATATATATATATATATATATATATATATATATATATATGTATATATATATGTATATATATATGTATATATATATGTATATATATATTATATATATATTATATATATATATATATATATATATATATATATATATATATATATATATATATATATATATATATATATATATATATATATATATATATATATATATATATATATATAGATAGATAGATAGATAGATAAATTATATATGAATAATCTGAAAGACCTATAGAACATCATAGACCTGCATATTAATTGTCCAATTTAATCGAAAGAGACATTAGACAGTAAAACCTAAGTAAATCTGGACAAGGATAAAACCTGGGGCTAGTATGTTACTAGCTCCAGTCTCTACCACTGCGAAATAATGTCGAAAAAAGAGCACAGGTTCACTGCGGAAAACCTCCCTCCACTTAAAAAAAGAATTAAATTATAATTGAGGTCTGCACAGAGATACTTGACATAAGGTTACGTATACACACCAAAATATAATTCGTAAAGACTGATAACAATTATCCATCAAAAAATCCCCAGAAAGCCCTCCAAATCCTCTTTAAATAAGCCATAGCCTAGATTTAAAGTTTTATCCCAATTAATCTGGTGATATGATATTTTTGGAACAATAAAAACATCAGTTGAGTATTACCGTATAAAACATCACTGTTCTGGTATTAACATTGTGCAGATCTTCTGCTCTTCCAATTCTCTTGTCTCTTGTAACTGGATATATGCAAAACTGAAATGAAATTAAAAGAAAAATGCAATATCCTAGAAAGGAAAATAAAGAGTTGATGACGAGGACTATTTATGATAAAGGAGATATAAAGAAGATGGATAAAAAGAACAATATTGTATTAAATGTGAATAAGAAAATGAAGACAAAGATATGAAAACATTAATTGAGAGAGGAGGATATACAAACTTAATGAAGAGTTAAGTTTAATAATAGATATAGCCGGAGGTCTTAGATTTGTTAAATATTAAAATGTACTGTAGTTTAGTATTGAAATGATAATATCAATGGTCAAATGTGAAAAATCGACTAAAATATTCATATATGATACGAATGGTATCAAATAGAAACGAAGAAAATTCTGTTTTTATAGTTGTGTTCCTCTTGTGACATTAAATTTTCCAAAGCAGATATATTTTGGCGAGAAACGTACTCTCCCTCTTTCGCTCTTGAATGTAACGTTTTCAAACTTATTATGCAGTTAGCATCTGTAACCTGATGGGTGTCCACCTAGGTACAATAGTTGTTACTGGCATATAAGGGTACCGCCGCATTGGAGTGCTCGATTTCGGGAGGTGATGGACCCATGTTCGGGCATCCAGCCTTAATTCCCTGGGCTCAATCCATTCTTGTCCACCCTCCAAGGGGGACTAAGTTTTGCACGTAAAACATAAGCAGATACAATTGGAATAAGAAAAGCTTTGGCATCAGCCTCCCGTTGAAATACTAACACTGAAAATTTTACGGATTGAACTAGGACTGGTCCAGACATTTCCAGCTTAAGACTTCTTTCAGGCACGCTCCTTTCCTTATGCATACATCTATACCGAATATTATGGCGTATTCGTTCCATATCTCTTACTATCCCATTATATAAGACAAGTAAGAGGACTCCCCATAGCTGTTTCTTTTTGCTCTCTTTTTCCTCATTTTTGGTATATTTATGGATGATATAAATCTTTTGGCTCCAGTACTCGGCATAGAGGGGTGTCAAGAATCTCCGGGGATCTTGTTGATTCCACTATTGGCATGAGGGTAGACACGCTTGGTGGTAATAATTGCTCTCGCCATAACCTTGCACCTCCTGCTAGAACTGCATCTTTCACTCTTCACTTTTCTAACATTCGTCGTCTGGACTCTAATCTTTTGTCTTTGAAACAGCATTTGGGTACATCCCTTCCTAACCTCCTTCTTCTCTCTAAAACCCAGTTGTCTAGCCATGCTTCCACTGACCGATTTCAAATCTCTCACTATAATCTGTATTCTCGTTTCCGTTGAAAAAGGTGGGATCTGTGCCTACTGCAACACCAACACTCCCACTACAAGGCTAATGGACTTAATTCTCTTGACTATGATGGTCTCTGTCTGAAAATCCATCATTTCGCTACAACTATATTTCTTTGCTACTGCTACTGTTCTCCAAACTCCACTGACTTTGTGTGTGTGTTTTTTTTAATATCTGTCCTCTTGCCATTAGTCCATGATATCTTCTTACCCACATGCTGAAGTTTTCTATATCGGGACTTCAATATACACCACAGTGAGTGGCTTATTTTTTCTCACACTGATGTGGGAAGAAGTGAGGCTCTTGCTTTCTTTATTACGCACGATATGGAACAATTTATCTAACATCCTACTGGTGTTATCGATGACCACGAACATGCAGACAACACTGGACCTATTTCTTACTTCTAACCCTTCAAACTACTGATATTCTGTGCTTTCCCCTCTTGGTAAATCTGACCACTCTGTGACCTCAGTCTCTTCCATTTTTGCTCCCCCTTTTTCAGTTCCTCATACTCAATGCCACCTTTGGGACTTTGAGGGTACCAATTGTGAAGATTTGATTAACTTCCTCTTTGACTTTCCGTGGGATGACTACTGCTTTCAGTCCTGCAACCCTGATCAAGTAATCTTAAAAGTTGTAGAGATCATAACCTCGGGAATGGAGGCGTTCATCCTCTCCTCTATGCAAATTTTTACTCCCCCTAATCCTTGGTTTAACCGTGCCTGCTCCATGACTATTCAGACCAGGGATAGTGCACACTCGCTCTGCTTTTATTACAGCTAGGAATCACTGACCTACTCATATTTGATGGTTCAATACTTCCTTTATAAGAAGGAAAATTAATGACCTTTACTTATTTCTCCCACTGATAAATGTATCTGGTCCTTAGCCAAAAACCACTCCAAAACACTTCTATAGCTCAAGCTTTCCCCTTTCATTAGTTTTCATGGTTCTATAGCTTGCTCTCCCACTGACAAAGCCACTCTCTTTGGCTCTCAATTTTCTGTTAACTCTTCCGTGTGCGATTCCAGCGCTCCTTTCCGTCATTCTTTACTCATCTCAAGCCCTTTGCCCTCCCTAATCCTTTCATCACACAAAGTTCATAAGGTTCTTCGCTCACCGAAGACGAACAAAGCATTTGGCCAAGATGGTATCCTTGCAATTTTTCTTAAGGAGTTTGCAGATTACCTGGCTCATTTTTTTTGCCTCATTCTCTCAACAAATATCTATCCTTTATCTCTGATGCATGCTCTAGTGCAACCTGTACCTAAGAAGGGTGACCATTCCATTCCTTCTAACTACCGACCTATTCTTAAATTTCTTCTTTTGCTAAAGTTTTGAAAACTTTGCTCAAATCTTATCTTGAATCATATATGGTCATCTTCTCTGAGGAACTATGGGGAATCCTTTGTCGTCACCCTTGATATCTCTAAGGCCTTTGACAAAGTCTGTCACAAGGTTTTTCTGGCCAAACTCCCTGCTTATGGCTTTACCCCTTCTCTATGTTCTCTGATTTCCAGTTTTTTTTCTGACCATCTTATGTCTGTGATTGTTGACGGTGCTACATCTAGCCTTTTCCCTATTACCAGTGGTGTTCCACAGGGCTATCTTCTTTCACCTACTCTGTTCCTTCTCTTTATCAACGATGTTCTTCACTCCCCGTCCTCCTCTTTTCCTCACACCTTTGCCAACGATTCTATCCTACATATTTTCTCTGCCTTTTCTTCACAACCTTCATATTCTACTCGCAATCAGTCTCGTTAATTATTATGGTTTCACTATTAAGACAATCTCTCTCTCTCTCTCTCTCTCTCTCTCTCTCTCTCTCTCTCTCTCTCTCTCTCTCTCTCTCTCTCTCTCTCTCTCTCTCTCTCTCTCTCTCTCTCTCTCTCTCTATATATATATATATATATATATATATATATATATATATATATATATATATATATATATATATATATATATATATATATATATATCGACCTGGGCTAAGCATCTAATAACCCACAACAACTTTCCTTCAGTACTCCTAATTATATGCAGTTCTAATCTGCATTTTGCTAACGTTTGCACAAAGAGACGCATATATAGCGTTCTATATTATTTCCTATTTTGAAAAATTAATTAATTTTTAAAGCTGTAAATCAACAACAAAAACTACAACAACAACAATAACATCAGGCTCATTTGTGCAAAAACTTGAAAAAACTATTTTTTTTTTACGAGGAAGTGCACCAGTATCTGCACTTTCATTTCGCTTTCATCTGTGTTGTCTCGCAACACAATACTTTATATCCTTCAAAAAATAATTCCGATGACCAACTGCATTCTTCTGATGCAGGGAATAAAAAACTGCAAAGCACAGGTTTTTCACTGAAACATGACACTTGTGAAATTTAACATCTTTCTTCAATGCTTAGAAACAATGTATTTTTTTTTTTTTAAGTTCAATGAGTGAACAAGAGCTATTGAAACTTTCGTATTTCAATATTCTCTCACATAAAAAATTAATACTGGAGAGATTTTCAAAGGGCCGATGTACTTTCTTCAAAGCACTTTAAAGCTAAAATATCATTATCCTGAATCCTCAAAATGGGGATTATTCGATGGATAAAGGGAGCGTTATGATTATCTTGATTTTTAGAAAATGGAAAAACTCCCAATGCTGTATGAAAGTGTTAGGAGAGGGGTAATACGACGAGTGCGTCTTAAATTTTGTCGTGATAATGTCTCCTGGAGTTTCAAAGCTTTTAGCAACACGGTACATTTTAGATTTCTAACAATGTTAGCTTTTGAGCTTACAAGTTTATTTTTAGATAATGAGACCAGTAACGGACATTCGACTCTTAAGTGTTGATTCACATGGAGTTTCGAAAATTCAGTAATTTTGGGTTACATCATCATCATTATCATCATCATTATTACTACAGTTGTAAATATTATTATTATTATTATTATTATTATTATTATTATTATTATTATTATTATTATTATTATTATTATTATTATTATTATTTAATAGAAAATCCTTCATATTACAGGTGGAGACATATTATGCAATGTTAATACATCTCCCAGCATAAATAAGAACAGGTGTTATGAACATTAATGAAGCAACAAACGATTAGTATGGTAGATAAAAGGAAGCAACAATTGAAAATAAATACAAGATAGGATAGTAAATTAACAAGTAGTGAAGTTTGCCTTCGTCTTTTTGAATATATATATATATATATATATATATATATATATAAATATATATATATATATATATATATATATATATATATATATATATATATATATATATATATATATATATATATATATATATATATATATATATATATATATATATATATTTCTTAGCCAGAAGTGGTGAGTTACTGAAGATTTATTTCAGAAGTCACATATAAAAATAAAATATAAAAATAAAATATATATATATATATATATATATATATATATATATATATATATATATATATATATATATATATATATATATATATATATATATATATATATATATATATATATATATATATATATATATATATATATATATATATATATATATATATATATATATATATATATATATATATATATATATATATATATATATATATATATATATATATATATATATATATATATATATATATATATATATATATATATATATATATATATATATATATATATATATATATATATATATATATATATATATATATATATATATATATATATATATATATATATATATATATATATATATATATATATATATATATATATATATATATATATATATATATATATATATATATATATATATATATATATATATATATATATATATATATATATATATATATATATATATATATATATATATATATATATTTCTTAGCCAGAAGTGGTGAGTTACTGAAGATTTATTTCAGAAGTCACATATAAAAATAAAATTCCCAGACATTTCGAACTTGGATAGACATGTTTGAGACTTAATCCATTTCAAAGGAAATAACAGTCGATATATTTGTATTTAAAGAATTTAAATAATTTGCTACCCAAGACTTACAGGCAAGATAGTGAAACTGTTAATATAACCAAACATTATTACGTGAACAATGAGTACCATACAATCGAAAAATCTTCTCAAGAATCACGAAAGAAAAAATGAAAGAAAATATTTTGTTCATTTAACTCCAGTTTTGTTTTGCTTTCTATGAATCCAACTCTCAAAAACTGGATACTCTAGACGATATATTGAGGCCTCACACAAACAACAATATATGCATGTCCAGGCATATATATATATATATATATATATATATATATATATATATATATATATATATATATATATATATATATATATATATATATATATATATATATATATATATATATATATATATATATATATATATATATATATATATATTGCACACGCACGCAGAAGAAATAAACTTGGCTATAGAAAGTGAGTTCAGGGAATTTCTTGTTGCTCGCATAAATACTGGGTCAGAGAGCATTATAATAACTGTTGTATACAACCCACCAAGGAACCAAAATAGGCTTGAAATTTATGAGGAAAGTCATATAGGTACGATTGAAGTCATAAACTCAGTTGTTAACATGGCGCGGGAGAAAAAAATGTAGGATTTTGCTTATGGGAGACTTTAATCATAAAGAGATAGATTGGATAAATCTTGACCCACACAGTGGTGAGGACTCATTTGGGGCAAGATTCCTAGATTGCGTACAAGGGAATTTCCTACACCAACATGTAATGGAACCAACAAGAGCCAGGGGTGGGGATGAGCCATCACTACTTGATCTAGTGTTCACAGATAATGTGTTGGATATTGAAAATATTGAGTATGAACCACCAATTGGAAAGAGTGATCACTGTGTGTTGTTGATGGAGTATATCGTTGAAGACATTCTTCCTGAGAGTAGAGGCACTGAGGACATGAGGAGGAACTATCCGAAAGGAGATTACATCAAAATGAATGAGCTTTTTGCAGTTATTGACTGGAGAACCTTATTTTACAACAAATCTGTACAAGAAATGTATGACATCTTTTGTGAGAAATATGGAAAGATAGTAGATTGCTGCATACCTGTCACCAAAGTAGGTGTAATTCATGCCAGAGAGAAATGGTTCGATAATGGGTGTAAAAGAGCTAAGGAGTGGAGAGACAAATGCTGGAAAATGTATTGGAGGAGAAAAAACATAAATGCCTGGCAAACCTACAAAAGAGCAAGAAATGACTACCTAAGTAAAAGGAGAGAGGCAGAGAGAGATTATGAGAGGGACATCACCAGGAAGGCTAAAGAAACTCCCAAGCTTTTCCACAGCTTTTTCAGAGGAAAACTGAAGGTAAAAGAACAGGTTTTAAGGCTAAAGAGAGCGGATGGAAGCATCACTGAGACGGACGAAGAGATCTGCAAAGAATTGAACAAGGAGTTTCAGTCAGTATTTACAGTAGAAAATACCCCACCCCCTCAGATTGCAGTGATAGAAGCTCAAGGGCCGGTATTAGAGAACATCAACCTTACAGCCACAGAGGTATGCAAAGCGCTGATGGATTTAGATGTTCATAAAGCTACAGGTCCTGATGACATATCCCCTCATGTGCTTAAAAAATGCGCAAACACAATATCAGTGGCACTAAGTATCATATTTAAGGAGTCACTGGAGTCGGGGGAGATTCCAAGATGCTGGAAACAAGCAAATGTGATACCTATCTTCAAAAAGGGAAGGAGGGATACGGCTCTGAACTATAGACCAGTTTCCTTGACCAGCATAGTTTGCAAACTTATGGAGAAACTACTAAGGAAACATATCTCTCTTCACTTGGAATCCTTCAACTTTTTGTCAGTGAGGCAACATGGCTTCAGAGAAGGAAGATCAGGAGTAACAAACTTATTAGAATTTTATGATGAGGTAAGCCAAATCTTACAGGAAAGAGAGGGCTGGGCAGATTGCATATTCCTAGACTTCCAGAAAGCGTTTGACACTGTTCCACATGGGAGACTTATTAGGAAGCTGCAATCAATGGCTAGAATAGGTGGAAATGTCTTGGAATGGATAAAAACTTACTTAGAAGGAAGGGAACAGAGGGTTAGAGTAAGACACTCAGTGTCTGAATGGAGAAGAGTTAGTATTGGAGTTCCACAGAGTTCAGTTTTAGGGCCACTTTTGTTCCTTGTATATGTAAATGACCTACCAGAGTCTGTAAATTCATTCATGAATATGTTTGCAGATGATGCAAAGATTGTGAAGAAAGTAAAAAACGATAACAATGGTAGAGAACTTCAGGAGGATCTAAATAATCTGCATGAGTGGTCAGAAAAGTGGCTAATGAAATTCAATACCTCAAAATGTAAGGTATTGAGAATGGGTACAAGTGCAAGAAGGCCCAAGCTTGACTACTCGGTGGCTGGAGTACAACTTCAAGAGACAGAAAATGAGAGAGATCTAGGAGTAAACATACTGGCAGATTTGTCTCCAGAAATACATATAAATGGCGTAGTAAGGACAGCATATGCATTCTTATCAAATGTAAGGGTAGCCTTCAGGCACATGGACAAGGAAATGTTCAGAAATATTTATGTAACCTATGTGAGGCCAAAACTCGAATATGCAGCCCCCTTTTGGAATCCGCACTTGAAAAAGCACATAGCTAAGCTTGAAAAAGTTCAAAGACATGCCACGAAACTGGTGCCAGAAATACGCAATCTCGGTTATGATGAGAGGCTGAGGGAATTAGACTTGCCATCACTCGAAGCTAGAAGAGTAAGGGGGGATATGGTGACAGTCTTTAAATTCCTTCATGGTTATGATAGAGTGGATAGGGATCGATATTTCGATATGGCTGGCTCTAGAACTAGAGGTCATAGTTTGAAGCTTCGTAAGAAAACTTCTTTGCAGGATGTAAGGAAACACTTTTTCAGTGTAAGAGTAGTTGATAATTGGAATTCGCTAAGCGAGGAGGTAGTTAATGCTATCTCAATCCATAGTTTTAAGGACAGGTATGATAAGTATCACTAAGTCTAAAAATGGAACCGATCAGGAGACGGGAAGATACGAGCTTTGGGCTCTTTCCCGCAAACACATTTAGGTAATCACACACACACACACAC